>JAODKF010000118.1:599297-613722 GCA_026779585.1 Mormyrus proboscirostris | reverse complement strand
GGATTGAAACTGTGGCTCAGCTGGTGATACAATGACAGGACACCCCCAGGGTTGTGTGCCTGAATGTGATCATCGGCTCTTTATGTGTGGAGCCTCTTGTGTGTTTCCTTGAAGTCCCTGGTTTCCTCCCATAACCTAATAACATACAGTTAGGTTAATTTCTCTAGCTGGCCTATATTGTGCAATTTCTCTGTGACGGACTGGCATCCTGACCAGGGTGTCCTGTGCTCCATGCTTGCTGGAATAGGCTTCAGGCTTAGTGTGGCCCTGTACTTGATCAATGGTTATGGATGGACTGAAACTGTCCACAGAAATATGTGAATATGATGAATGTACGATGCACTGCACGTTATGGATGGTAATGGATTTCGATGATATCCATCGAAATGGCAATGAACGACAGAGGGTCCATCTGAATGCCCGCCATCATTCTGCATTGTGTTTTCATCTCACGCGCGCTGCCATGCGTTCATCACTTCCTGCCCTTTGTTCTTCTGCACATGTCCCGGTCACCACCGGTCACTCAGTGGTCCCTCTTTAAGCCCCTGGGGAATACGCACAGCACACTCACCTTAAAAATGTAAAGCTACACACCACTCTTTAAAATTAACCTGAAATAAAAATCCATTTTACCCCTGTGCCAAAAAAAACAATATGTCTCAGATGCTGATTGATCAATACACCCTGCCTTCAATTCAATCAGAGAGGATGAAAGACAATTCTCCATATAATTTAAAATGATACAGGTCCATTATAGTGCCAGAAATTCCATTATAAACAAATCCCACCTGTTCAACCCCTGTCCAGCCATTTTTTAAATTTTCCTGTCACTTTCTGCATCATCTCCCCTGCATATGGGGGTGGAGATGAAGTTAAATTCTCCGCTTTGGGTTCGTTAAATTCTACACAAGTATTCTATGGCTGAGGATGTCAGAACTTTCATTAATTCAGTCGCGGATTCAGTTAAAAGAAATATTTGAGTAATAACACTTTTTATAACTCATGCCATCTTATTGCTTTTTCATCAAACGTCTGCTCTTAAGAGAGACACATCATTAAAACACAAAGACTATAAATTGAAATGCCATTTTTTCCTTTAGTGAATTCAGAGCTAAATTAAACATATCTGGAACTCTCTTCAGCCACCAGAATGTCTGGAGCTAGTTAATGTCAGCCAGTACACGAGGCTAACAGAACCACGGGGCAGCCATTTTTGGTTGCCACACACATGCTATCCATAAAACAGCGGAGGAGGGATGGAGGCTTGTATCACACAAAACCATACCACAAGGTCTGACAGACATATTCACAGAAACACCCAGCCTTATGATTCTATTATTACTATTCCATTATTTTTAAAGTACCCATTCAAAAGGCCACCAAAAGCACTAGATTAAAACTGACAAAATGGCTTTCCCAAGTCATCCCTGCCTGTGGGTGAGGCCTTCTTATTGCCTTTATAGCTGAGTGAATATGTGGAGATTTCTGTACCACCTTTACTTATATGATTATTTTCTTTTACTTTCCATTTTAAAATCACTTCTCAAAACTGGCCAGTTTCATCAGTTACGTTAAAAGTCAGTAGAAGCACATTCACAGCAGTGGTCCTTGATTAATGTTTTTTTCTGGCTCAGAAGGACTATCAATTTCCCATTAACATCTACAATGGTTCAGAATCAGTTTTCAGAGTGCCAAGTGAAAATTAAGCTTGAGATTGTGTCCTTTTCAGAACGCTGAAGGGCTTGACTGGCCCCGCAGAGGGGAGCTGACTTTACTGCTCTCAAATGCATTCAAATTAGTTATTTAAAAAAAAAAAAAGCTCTCATAACTCAGAATAGTGGCTAGTGGTGTCACTGGCCCAGAGCTTTGGGGGCTGTCGGTTCAAATCTGATTATATGTCTGTGTCCCCCAGAACCTGAACACCAATCAGTGTAATTGTGCCTCTAAGCATCTCCAGAGGGCTTCTGAGAATCCTGTGATAGACTTGCTGTATACTTCCCCAGAGAGATTCCAGATCAATGAAACCCTGATTGGGTCCGCAGTTATTCATAAGAGCCAGAAACGACGGCTCGTCTTGATGCAGATAGAACATCCATTTAGGATGGAGAATGCTTTAAAGCATGCCGGTGTACATACGTCTTCAGGCAGGCCAGAGCTAAGCAGAGTCAGGACACTGTTATGACACAGAGTCCTTAAAGAGCCTTTTGCTATATTACTATGCCTGGGGAAACGAAGGTGTGGCAACAAATCCTGTTATGGCTTCCCTTCACGATAGGCTGAATTTCAAATAAGCTGCCAGAGCAAAACTGACAGTATCATCATTGCACTGCAAACACAAAAACAACAGACCCTAAGGGAACGTATTTATCTGCAGTTTGTATAATGAATACTCATCCAAGTCCCGTTTTATCACAATACTCCTGTTTTAATGCATTCAAATGACAAGTTCCTGCATCAACTGGAGAGAATAAGTAGACAGAAGATGAAAGGGAATTAAAGACAAACATCCATGTGAAGGCCAGGGATGCAGCTGCTGTAGGCCTTCTCACACAAAATGTAGCTCTGTTTTGTAATGCAAGGTTTCACTGCCACAAAGCATGCATATCATCTGCACCTTCCATTAATTCTCAAATGATAAATTTTGCATCGCTACAAAAAAAATGTGCTTAGAGGCATTCAGTGTGTGAAAGTCACATAAATCATTTCTTTTTTAGCGTGGGCCTTTTGGAGAGCTTGGGAAAAACCACACTGTGTTCTAAATTCAGATACTAAGACAAAATCGGTTTGCTTTCTTCTTAAGAGAAGTCAGCACTGTTAAGCACCCATGGAAATGGCACCTTTAAATCAAAACAGTAATATATATTTCGCATTAAACAAGGCAAAAGGTAACAAGCTGCTAGAATCCACATTATGGGAAACCAGCCGTATTTTCAATATCAGCGCATGACAAAATGCCACGGGCTGGGGGGGAGAAGCAGGGCAGACTGCAATAGCTCATAAGAGCTCATTCTCATTATCATTACCAAACAAATGTCAATCCATATCACAGCTCGCTCATCTATTTCCCCAGAACCACATAACAGCCTATGTCTGGAAAGACAGGGTACACAGTAGGAGATATCCTGGACGGGATGCCAGTCCATTGCAGGGCACATGTTCGCTGAAACACTGTGGGAAGTTTACTGCGAGCACTGAGGGACATATTTATGGAGAAACCCCATGCAACACTGCACGCATGCAAAGTCACAAGGACAGAACACAAACCCCCAAATAGTGAGGTGAGAGTCTACAGGACTACCTGATGAGCTGTTAGACAGCCTCTGCCAGGTGTTTGCAAAAGTGTTCAGACCCTTGGCAAAACTCATACACATTCTTCATCCATCTTCTAACCACCTATCCTGGTCACAGTCACAGGGAGGTCTGAAATTTATACCAGGCGACATAAGGTACAAGGCTGGGGTATTTTTTGGGCAGGATGGGGCACATAGGGCACATACATGTATCCTTATTTAAGCCACCAGTTTACCCAATTGCATGTCTTGGAACTTTGGGAGAAAACTGGAATACTGGAAGGAAACAACAACTGCGACGTTAATATCAATATCGCATGTTATGCACGTGCGATCGTCACATCGCAAGGACCGCGATAGTCAGCTGGGTTAAGATTATGCTTGAGCAGTATTTCATTTTTCATGCCATCTATACATTATTATTGATTGTCCCTCTTCAATATTATCCATTATTTTTGCATGAGCTCTGCATGTGTCTGAGCCAATTGTAAGCAGTTTCATCGTTGCTGCTGGATTCATAGACAGTGTAGTGTGTTTGTAAGAAATTTAACAAAAATGACTGAGGAGGAGAAGAGCAAACAAAGACTGATCACAAAAAACATTTGGCTTCCGCTGTATGGAAATATTTTGGATTTCACCAACATATTTGACTGAAATATAAATTCTACAGTATGGACACAGTTAATTTTGGGTAATTTTTTTTATATAAAAGTGACAACATTGATAGCAAAAAATTCAAATTGCGATATTTGAAAATTTTCAAATAACATGCAAGCCTATAAAAAACCCACAAAGAACAGAGGTGAGATTCAAACCCCAAGCCAAGAGGTGCTAGGTAACAGGGAGCCACTATGCAATCTCACATTTTACTGGATGACAAAATAATGCTTTACTAACCTTAATCATTCCAAGTATTTTGCAATTAAAAAGTAAAAATATTGAAAGCGAGTTAAGTCAACATGAAATATGCTGTTCACTTAAGCATTTAGACTCACTGTAGCAAACCTTAAGTCAGGCAAAAAAAATATTAGGTTGCCTTAACAGGTCACCCAATTAGATGAGCAGCCCATGTCAGTGTGAAATAATAGTAGTTCACAATAAATGATCACAGTAACCTGAAGCAAAGACATCATGAAGATCAAAGAGCTTTCAAAGCATCAAGTTATCACAAATAAGGGATGAATGGTACAATAAAGCGCAGTGCCTTAAAATACTTCCTCTATAATCAAGAAATTGAAAAAGCGTCATACAATGTAGATACGGCCTAGATCAGTCTAGCCTTCCAAACTGAGCACCCAGGCAAGAAGAAAACTGACAAATAAGCCACTGAGATCAGATACAACTTTGAGAATAAATTGAGGTCAATGACTGAAATGCCAGGGAATATGCATCCTGAATCAGTCAACCATTTCCAGAATGCTGCAATAAAGTGGTCAGTAAGGCAGAGTGAAATGCAAGAAGGCACTGCTTAAGTAAATCCATGTCAAAGCTTGCCTAGAATTTGCATCAAAGCCCGACTTCATGCAGCAAAAAATGGCAAAAAGTACTGTGGTCAGATGAAACAAAAAGTTTTTTGGACTTCAAGTAAAGCGTTTATGTTCAATGCAGGATTCAACAGAAAATCACCCAAAACTGATGGAAGAAAGGACAGTGTGAAATACAGGTAAATATGAAAAGCAAACCTGTGTCAGATAGTTGATATGAAATTTCATCTTTCAGCATGCACAACGACTTTTAAATGTATAATATTACGGTATAATAGAAGATAGTGTACAAAGTGTGTGCATATGCCTACAATGAAAGTTATAGAATACCAATAGCACCTATGAGTCCGATGCATGTGGTATAGAGAAACTAATTCATCACATGGTTACACATGACATACTTAGAGAATGACACAGAAAGCGGGAAATTCAGCTAAATGAGGATTACATGAAGAACTGAAGGATGTCTGTCCATAATACCAATATCAGGGGCTGTTTTATCTTTCACGAGGCCTGCCGTGATTTTGAAGGCCTGGATCTCAAATGCCTGCAGGCAGTATGGTGGAATCAAAGCTTGGGAAAAAAACACTAAGGCTATTCCCTTACCAACACCAAGATCCGTCTGAAACACAAATGAGACGAGTCTACCAACTGGAGCCCATGTGGCTCATCCCACTATGTTCTGGATTGCTCATCCAAATGTTAATTATTAATAAGTTATGCTGTTAAAAATAGACCACTGCCAAGGTCAGCCAGCCATCAAAGAATAAAAAAGTTAACAAAAAGGCAATAACAAAAAAATTGACCTCTCAATTAAATTTTTGAAAATTTAGAAGCAATTATCATAGATGCATTAAAATCTTGACATGAAATATCTTGATATTAAAACGTAAATAACATTGCAATATTTTTTGAGGTTTAATTAGCCATCACCCTAAATAAGCTGTTAATGTGATCCTAAATGGATTATTTGCCGCACAAACATCGTGAGCTGGCTGGTTTGCCATCCCGTCTGTCAAGCTGTTAGGCTTTCCCACAGTAAAATTCATCACATTCATTTCTGCTTACACGATTGTTTGCTGTGAATAGTAATGCGCGGCTGACCGACTGCCTGGATTCTCATGTTACATATTTGTCTTTATTTAATTTGAACAAACTGGCTGTGTGAGAGCTGACATATAGGCAGCACTGCAATGCAGATAAGGCCCTTCCGTGTTCCCCCCGACCCCCTCAGCTGTCATATCTATTCGTACACACCTGAGGATAATTTACTCTTTATTCCTGCAGCCTGAATAATACACACTCCTGCAACATCAGATTCTAACCAAGCTGCCCATCGCATGCGGGACTCCAGAGGGTTAACACACACTCCCCAACTAATGTAAGGCAGTTAAGGTTGCATACCTCTAACTTGGGTTCAATTCATCGGAAGGGTTCAGCTGTTCTACCCTCAAGCAAGGTAGTTAACCCAAATTGCTACTGGTGCCTTTTTCAGGCTGCAGTGCAGGGAGCATGACAGGGATTTCAGAAAAGGTAGAACACCTTCAGGACCAGAGAGGAGCATTACATGAAAAAGGGCTTTAGTAACGGCTTTGGGAAAAACAGCTGTAATCGCACTCAGAGTAGAAAACGGCAATCTGTGTAGGACGTCATCCAAGGTTGTCATGGGTCTACAGTTCCAGCAGCCTAAAGCCTGCTGTTGGGGATCAGTTTAAATTACAACTGAGATCAGTCTCGAGCTGCATTTTAAAATGCATGTCACTGGGCATTTCTCATGAGAAAAGATGAGAAAAAGTCAATGTGACATCAGAAACCAAGAAACACACAGTGATATGTTCTGTTTGCCTCAGGTCCAAATTTGTGAGGGGACTGCATCAAGAAACAACTGATTATCTCACAAGCTAAAAAAAATAAATAAAAGCACACGCCTCTGGGAATCAGGCAAAAAAACAGCATTTAGAAAGCCATACAACTTGCTGAACCCTCTTTTTTTATCCTGACAGGGGAGACCAGGGGACACAGAAAAAGGTTTATAGTCTCTGTAGATAAATAATTAAGACGTGCCTTGCTGCTCCAGGACAGCATCCACATAGAATCACCCACTTTGGCAGCACTCGGTCAAAACGTAACGAATAAACAGCAGTCGTAAAGCAGCCTTAATGACGGGAAGACAAGTTGCTGAGAAACTTCCATCGATCTTACTCTAATTAAATCAATGCTCCAGCGAGGATTCCGTCATTCCATTAACTCACAATGTTCTGAGAAAAAAAAATAAAATGTGACTCAAAAAAATTATATTACAAAGGAAATCAAGCAACATATTCTTTGTTAGAACATTAAGTTTGATTGCCTCCACTTTTAGCCACCAAATGCCACTTTATGACATCAATATCAATTACTCTGATATATTTACATGCCCAAAGGGCATTTGATACAGTTCTACATAAAAGACAGGTACTAAATATAAGGCAGTTTACTTGCATGCTGTCAAGTAGGAAGTCATTTCAAGAGGCTCTAATTGTGTTGGGGTAATCAGTCCAGTACTACAGGGATCCATTTTGCGACTATTACATGCAATATATACAACTGTTATGGATCTGGACATATATGGCATGAGTCAACATGCAGATGACACAAAATTCGGTTATGGAGCAGTCTGTGTGCAGCTATAGAGCTGTGAAAAGGCATTGGACAGGACTGAGGGATGAGCTGGTAGATGGCAGACATAGCTCACCAAGAGTAAATGCCAAGTGATCCATTTGAAAAGTAGAAATATATATCGACATTCATACTGTATATGAGGGACTCAGATAGCAGCAACCATTTTTCCAGAAAGATCAAACATTTATACAGCCACTTCCATGATTCCATCATGCCACTGTGTTAGAGGAATCATAAAGGAACAGATGAGGTCTGGATATATAACTCCTGTCACGGTGAGGCTATAGAATACGCTAAAAAGAAACAAATCTATGTGCAACTATGATCAGTTCACGTCAAAGCAATTCGCTACTCTACAATAAGTTCATCAAACAGAAACAAAAAAATAATTCCTGGGCTTATAACACAGCTATGCAAGGCCAGGTTAGCAGAACTGAATCCATTATAAATGGGAATGCTGAACCAAGTTTACTTATGATTTACATTAAAAGTTATTACAAGAAAAATTCTGAAAAAAAAAGAATTCTGTCCGACAGGGGCTGATTCACAGAGTTTTGCGAAAGAATAGTTCCCTGTAAGGCAACGTACACCTCCCTAGATAAAGTCCCTCCTTGGAATGACGCTTCCGACTCATGGCGTGCTGGAACTTAAGAAAATTCCTGACAGCTAGTGTCACTTGCGATCCTCTTCGCGGTGGACAGTGATTGGGGGCCCTGACAGCCTGTGATATAGGCCGGAAACCTCAGAACAGCATTTTCTTTGCTGCCCCTGTTCTATATAAGGTCGCTAGACCTCCTTTCAGTTCAAACACCCAAGTTCCTTTTGTGGTCAGTCACAAATGAGGGAGAAAAAGAAATGAATGGTGTAATTTAGGAACAACTTGCCATTGCTGTCATCTATTCGCTTCATCTGCGAATGAAATATCCTGCATATTTCCCAGCTTAACCAGGTGTTTCGAGGTGTGTATTGTAGCAGAATAAACGTTAACAAATGGCAAAATCATTTGTGCGCCGCTACTGAAATCGCATTTTTCCCCATTCATAGACATGGAACCAGGATGGGTCAAGGAAGTGAGATGTAATTTAAGAAATATAAACAGCACTAAAATGGCAGTTAAAATGAAGATAACAGCGATTACAATACCGTGATATTTAATTAAGACTACAGTGCTGCTTTATTTCCATGGATATGAGCATTTATAAGGCTCGGTGACTAGGCGTTGAATTTTCAGCTAAAATTCATTACGCGGCATCCCGGGTTATAAACGCTGAAAATGAAGCAGAAAACCTCCGCGTTCCGAGCTGGATAATAAGCCCGCGTCTAAGTGCCTCGTAATGTCGTTGTAATTTCCGACTGTTGAATCAGAGGAAACTTTATACTCACAACCTGCCCGGCATCCCGCACATCTCTCCTCAGACCTGTAATTAGGCGCTCGGGAGCTGACTGGAAATGGGAGGCTCGTGCCCTACAAGGCACGAGAGCACCATGCAGCCTCGAGACGCTGACGTGCACGCTCGCGACTCTCTGTGCAAACAGCTGGAGAGCATAGCCGAGTTGCACCCAGGGCTAGTGCGTTCTGCATGCCGTATAATTAACTAACAGGATTTGTCTTTGTTTTTCTTTTTTTAGTTAGTATCTTACACTGCTGCATGTGAAGCTATCACACATTTGTACAGTTGTACAATGTACGAAAAACTTCAATGAAAGTCAACTGAAGACGATTGTGAAACTTCTTGTTCTAAAACTACAGGAATGTCATGCCCCGATCGTGCAGACCCTCCCGCATCCCACGCCCCCCTCTCTACCTCGTGTGGAATCCCTGTGTTCCCAGCTGTTTCAATTACTGTTGATTACTGTGGTGTATTTAAAAATACGTGATAGAGTCTGTTTTCCTAGTGCGGTCATTGACATCGCGCCGTGTTCCTGAATGTGGTCTCCCCTAACAAACCCCGTGTTCCTTTGACTGCTGTGCCTGCTTCCCCGCTCTGTGCCTGCCTGCACTGTGACAAGGAATACCTCCTACTATCCGCCCATTGCTTATCCTAAGTGTATGAATTTACATTTACACTTATTTATTTTATAGATGTATTCATCTAAAGAGGTTTACCACAGAAGCAGATAATGCATTACAAGGATACAGTTGTCAAGGAGTCATCTAGGAACAAGTGCCAAACAGTTGTGGGGAAAAGAGCTATACAAACCCTGCTTAAAACCTTCCATCTAAAACGTAGACTTACATGCGACAAACAACCAACACAGATATTTCCAATTAGATAGACAATTAGCAGTTAAGGTCAGTGGTAAGGGATGAAATTAGTTCAGTGGATAAATGGTGGATAAAGGTTTTCCTAGAAGTGATGAGTTTTAAGTAGGTAGTTGGGTATTTTGTTCCACCACTGAGGAACTACGCATGTAAAACTTTTAGTACAAGACTTGGTACTATGCTGAAGGAATCAACAGGTGCTGTTTGCTTACTGATCATAGTGAGCCGGACAGGGTACAAGTTCTGGTTGAAACACTTATCTTAAAAATTATCCCAAATCTAATTAATAATAGATGTTACATTGATCCCCATCGGGAAATTGTCTTAACACCTCCCCCAACTTGGTCTGTAGGTGAGAGCAAGCTGCCTGCAAAAGGGCAGTCGCCCAGGGAGCTGGGGATTAAAGGTCTCGCCCAAGGACCTGCAGATGTGCTGAGACCAGGCTCGACCTGGCAACCTTCTGATCACGGGCACAGAGACCTAGCCCACAAGTCCACTTGACAACTTCATAATTAATACTGAGAGTGCGAGTTACCTGGTTAGTTAAGAATTTCTGTTTTAGCTATTCTGTTTGACCTTGAATTGGTGTCCATTTGATTTGATCCGGAAAGCTACATATGAAGAATGGAGATGTTTAGATCTCAGCATAGCAAAAGGGCTTTGAATCGTAGTGTTGCGTGGTGACCATTAAATTCTAGACCAGGGGTCACTAACGTTTTTGAAACTAAGAGCTACTTTATGGGTACTGAGCCATACCAGTTACCAGCTACCAGTTTGAAACGCCCTTCTAAACATATCTAAATTTCATGTATATATATAAACATGTTTTAATTGCTTTTTCTTCAGATATTGTCATTTTCAAATCTATATAAATGCAAATGTGATTAAAGAAGAATAGTAACAGGATAAAACTAAATTTTAGACGCTGCTCACTGGTGAGTTCTGCTATTTTTAGAACAGGTCAGTGGGCAACTCATGTGGTCCTTGGGGGCATCCTGGTGCCCGTGGGCACTATGTTGGTGACCCCTGTGCTAGACTCTGCACCAGTGCATTACACAGCAAAGAAGTAACAGCAAAAAAAAAAAACTAGTTTAAGGTATGGGAATTAGTGACTGTGTAAGTGCTGTAAATGTGCCCTAACCCAGGGAACTGTGTCATCCTCCCCCAGAGACTCCTGCAGCATCACTATGCAAGGGTGATATCATGTGACAGCTGTGACAGGAGAAAGAATGTGAATCATATGCTTTACTGAAAAAAATTAAAATTTAGCAGAGTAATAAGGCCATGCAAATTTCACCTCATTATATATCTCTCAAATCGCGAATCAGACCTCAGGTTATATATTTACAAATGAGCCTTCTGGTGATTCAGCATCTTTAATATTTTAGCATCATAAAGTGTAATATGATACAGCTTCAATTTAGGTTTTGCGATAACAAATATACAGGAGTCCAGCAAAAAGCACCATTCTCTCACATACACATACTGTACTCTTCACAGAACGCCAGAGTTACCTGGCTGCCTCACACCTTGTGGGCACAAGTTTATCGACCAGCTCCCTGCCTCATTCATTTTGATCATTTTTGGGAATTCTCTAACGATTTTGAACTGCTGGTGTGGGCCAGTGAAATCTCACACAAAGAGGCCTAAACACTTGTTGCAATGAAAACAGACAGGAAAACATTAAAAAGTACCACAAAAAAAACAAAAAATGCCACTGCCTGCACAGCGAAAAGATAAGGGACATTTGGAAATTGTCACAGAGAACATAGAGTCTCTCCCTTGCAGTTAAGCTCCGTGGGGAATAGAAAGGACACCTACTGTATGAACACCTTGCCCAGCTCCCAGGTGCTCGGATTTGCAAGTAGATGCTGTCCTTCAACATTCAATCATGGCAGATCACCCAGCACTAAGGACCCAAGACTCAGAGTGACCAGGGCACAAGGTGACAGTTGAACTGAAGCTGCTATTTATCGCTATTGGATGCTTAAGAGCCTGCGTCAGTCTACGTTACCGTGTCAGATAAAACGATCTGCTCATATATGGTAAATGCAGATGGGATGGGTTTGTGGCGTTGAAAAAGAGGCCTGGCAGAGGTGACCGGGAATTAACGGGGCAGCTTCCTGCTAATGCGGGAATGAGTCGAGGGTGACGGCGCCTGCCGTAGCAGTGTTCGTTACAGGAGGCTCACGAGGTCTACACGCTGTCGACAGCAGCCTTCGTCAACACTGCAAGCCTGTGTTTCTGCCGCAGCCAAATCCCTTCATCCCCTTTTCTGGTCAAGGAGTGAAAACGCCTTATTGGGATGAAAAGTGCGACTGTCTAAAAATACAGCAGATGTGTGTGGCTTAGACGTGCGTGAAGTCAGCCAAGGTAAATATTCAAAGTGCAGTGAAACAGGTTATGGGCAGCCTGGCAGATTAGTGGGGTGAAATGCTATCTCGTGCCTCTGCCATTGGGCATCTTGAATCCTGCAAATTTTCTGTCTGTGGAGTTTGCATGTAAGACTGGAATCTTCAACCTTATTTACAATTATTTCCAGAAAAAAAAGTCAAATGCTTTCAAATGTTTGAACAATAATAATAAAATAAAAAAAAAAACATCTGTTTTCTAATACTCATTAGATCCCCGCTGGCTACTGGTAGCTCACAGACAAAATGTAAGTGATATCGATTGGGGGGGCTGTGTGTGAGAAAGATTTCACTGCTAGAAAAACAAAAGAATGATCTTCCTTAATTTCAAACGATGAACAGTCAACCATCAACACTTAGTAATTATCACTGAAAACATGCCACCCACGACATTACAGAAATCATACTCATTTTCAGTTAGCAAATGCTAACACGGCTAAGATACTTATCAAGTACTCTGCCCTACAGCCAGGGGTGTAGGAACCAAGGAGGGGCAAGTTGCATTTAAATTATTATGTTGTGCTCCCCCGAATCAAATTGTCTCCTACGGCCTTGCCTGCAGCCATAGTGATAGTCCAGCAAGAGTGAGAAAATGCCTCACATTTGGAAGCAGCAAGTTTTGCCATGTCAAATCAGATAAGGACAAACCTCAATTGGAGTGTCTTTAGTTATTAAACTAAATTGAACAACAGATTATTTAAAGTTATTACTGAAAGTATTGAAATGGTTGCAATATAAAAGTTTCAAAGTTTGATAAAATGTAATTTTTTTTGATTTTGTTGGTGAATAAAATACTTTGGACATTTGCTTGACTAGTTCCAGTAATCATAATATCCCCATGACAGTATGAATAGAAGAACTGACCTTGTGAATTTTGGAAAAAAGCTACACACCCCCACAGACACCTACATGCAGTGCACGCACGCACACACACACGCACACACAGCAGGAATCAAACCCACAATCCTGGACAAACAGGGCCCCAGTGACACCTTCTGAACTCTGCACCATCCATCATCAAAATATCTGAAGTCATTACAAAGTTTGTGTGTCCCATACAATCTATAAAAATACAATTTATATTTTCAGAATTTAAAAAACAAGTTCCAGGTTTGTGACATTTATACCCGTGACACACTGCTTGTTAGGGATGGTCAGCTAATGAAATTTATGCTCTTTTTAAAGCATCACCAAGTGTGTTGGCGGGGGGGCAATGTCAGGAAGAGGAGAAAGGGAAATAAAATTAATTTAAAATTCAGAGCCCAATTTTCTCTAGTACTTCATTAAAAGATGTGATTGAATCTGCATTTTTTTGGACCACATTTTAACACCGCCGCTCGTTGGCTCTTGTAAGTGGACCTCCCGGATTGGGATGCCACACTTGAGGATTCCGGACATGCTGCGTTCGGCGGCTGGAGAGGAGAATACTCGCCCCCGCGTCTGTGCTGTACAGACATGGAGAGCTGTGGGTGGGGAGGGGGAGGCAGGTATCGATCCATCTCAGCTATGTGACTGACTTCAGCACACATACCCTTAAGTCACAAAGCTGTCTGGCTACCGTCATCTGTCTAGAATGGCCCAGATCATGATGGGAGAGCGCCCCAAAAGGCAGGCACCTCACGCACATGCTCTTTTCAGCACTATTAGCGCTGGAGATAACAGCCGTGGCACAGTCACGCAAGGCGCAGTGTGATACCTGACCCAGGGGGACCAGCCGCGTCATCGGCCCATAGTTTATTTGGTACCACACTGGGCTTTTAAATGGCATAAGCAGCCACCTAGATCATGGATTCCAAAATTTTTCAGCTGTCGTGATAGAATTTTAAATGTTTTAATTGGGAAAAATAACTATGTAGGTCATATTTTTAAAATATTGTGTCCAAGGTAAAAATTACATTTTGATGAAAATGTCT
Source organism: Mormyrus proboscirostris (assembly GCA_026779585.1). Classification (NCBI taxonomy): domain Eukaryota; kingdom Metazoa; phylum Chordata; class Actinopteri; order Osteoglossiformes; family Mormyridae; genus Mormyrus; species Mormyrus proboscirostris. The sequence continues at coordinate 599,700 of JAODKF010000118.1, read as the reverse complement.
GTCAGAATTTGTCACATTTTTCTCCTCTAACTGATGGCACCATGTTTATTAAGCCAGATTGATTTTGATAGCTGTCCTAGGGAAACAGGGGAAAAGAATATGGTGAAATTATCAACCATGCAGACTGAAAGGAGACCAGAGTTGGTGGGTACAAATAAAGAACATTCACAGAGGGCTTTGCGTCTAAAAGGATCCAATCAGCCGCTTAATCACCGAACGGACGGCCTGCAGGAGGAAGCGAGGGGCCGTGAGTCATGCCCATTACAGCTTCGCTTCCCATCAGTAAGTCACATGACCGGCATACATGCCGCCGCCGCCGCCGCGCGAGAGGCTGCGTGACTGAGCGCCGCTCAAAATCCATCAGCAGTCTGGAGCAAGTCATTATTTTCAGGAACTTTTTTTT
>JAODKF010000118.1:581760-599197 GCA_026779585.1 Mormyrus proboscirostris | reverse complement strand
ATCCAATCAGCCGCTTAATCACCGAACGGACGGCCTGCAGGAGGAAGCGAGGGGCCGTGAGTCATGCCCATTACAGCATCGCTTCCCATCAGTAAGTCACATGCCGCCGCCGCCGCGCAAGAGGCTGCGTGACTGAGCGCCGCTCAAAATCCATCAGCAGTCTGGAGCAAGTCATTATTTTCAGGAACTTTTTTTTTACCTGTCGTTCTCTTCGCACGGCCTTCTTAAATAACTCACGCCTCCCGCCGCTGTTGCGCTTCTCTGCCATACAGAGTGCAGACCGAAGGCCTCCCTGCTGGATCAGACCACGCACGGTCAGCTGAAATGCTGGCACCCGTCGCTATAGAGGTGACTCTTTATTAACATGTGTGGGTGGTGGTGGAGGTGATTTATCCCACCTCTCCCTGATTCTCCGTGTCCCTCCGTTACAGTTGTCACCTTGGAGCTCTGCTAATGCTGGACCTGAATGTCAGAACTAGAGATGTGGACTGTTATTCTTTTTCTCCTTTCTTGCCAAAAAGGCAAACCGCTCCAACTGGAAAAAAAAAACAAAATAAAGCCTCTCATGCAAAGCATGCTGGGTAGCACCACCCCACCGTGACCAGGATAAGTACCTGGAACATGGACGGATTGATAAAGTTTCTTGTGACGCGTTCCAGGAGCAGTCCCACAATGGGTTTGCTGGCTCTTCTGCCCCTCCAGTCAGACACGTCATGGTTACAACACGATCAAGGCTCCTCGAGCTCCGGCAGACCCCGGGGCTGCTTGCGGTGCGAGGACGGCATGGATCCACAGATTATTCCTGTAACCCCCCAGGCCACTGCTCGGTTCAAACAAATCACCGCTCTTCCACGAGATGTACATATCAGTCTCTAATGTGCTGCTTAATTAACTGTGGCCGGGAAGACCCCGGAAAGGAAGGGGTGCAGGGGAGCACGGGAATTACAGTGATGGATGGGATTCGCGAAGGATCCGGAAAACCTATAACTGCCACCGCAAATGTTTCTCTACAATATCTCAATGATTCACGAGGGTCATGCTTGTTAAATTAAGCTATCTGAAGATCTTATTGCAGTTTTTTTTTCTTTTCAATTTGCCACCTACAAGATAAATTATTGACCAAGAAACTTCACTTTCTGTGAACCCATTCCCTGCTCCATCCAGACTTATTTATTTTTTAGGTAGAATGGAATAAAACTCTGGGACTCGATTTCCTAGTAATAATTTTACTTTTGTTACTAAATAAAATCTGTGGTCCCACGAGACATCAAGAGTCTTGAAAAAGTACTATTCTGCTATTTTGCTAAATTACAAAATGAATCTAACACATTTCCTATGATTTTTCCGACACTGTATCAAAAACCTGAATGCTCACACTATAGGTTTCTACAGAGAAAGCTTTCGATGTCAGTGAATTTAAATTTGGCTTTAAATGTAAGCATGACAGCTGGGATCCCCGAATGCAGGAACTAGGAAGGTACTTTCGCTGAAAGTCTTTCCAGGTCTGGGTGCGCTTAATCTTTGCCTGTCCTTCTTACTGAAGGTTTCCACGTAGCCGGAGGAAACGCTTACGGACAGCCGGCCCAGAGGCCTCCATAGGCTGTCAGTAGGACATCGTTTGCGGCCTCGATTTCAGCGCTCACTCTCGTCTGCTTCTCATTCACTCCTTATCTCGAGACCTCTGTGGTAGTTATGGCCCTTGAAGTGTTACTTTCACAAATGCCTGTTTCACCACTTACAGTGAATGTGAGGAAAACTGTGATCTGACCCTGCGTATAAATAAAATGATACATTTATAAGCACTATTTGCATAAATTAGTATATTTATAAAAAGGGACTCTGCGTATAGTATCCAGATAATTTGGAAAGGTACTGAAAATGGTTACATTTAAAAAGTAACATAATACTGCCTGAATATATGGCAGTTTTTTTTTAAGCAGTAAATGTGAGAGAACATATATTCAGAAGTTACTCCAGCTTTGTAAATTGCTTTATTCCGTAATAAACTAAAGGATTAAAAATTGATTTTATAACTTTAAGTTGAATATAGTCAGGACAAAATCCTTTTGAAAATCCATTAAGAAAAAGAAGAAAAAAAGAAAATCCAATTCACTGAGCACGCTCCAGTACAGCTGTGTGTTTGATTAACAAAGGGTGTGGAGGAGAGAAGCACAGGCAACGCCTCTGAGGGGCCGCCCAGGGACAGAGGGGCCTGATCGCACAGCAGACTGATGAGGATCCACCTGGTAACTCAGCTAATAGCTCATAATCCAGCAATTTCAAGTGGACACTCACACACTGTATTCTGCATCAGGTTCCCATTTTAAGGGGCACCTTATTTGATGTCCTCCAATCTCCTCCGCTTCAGGTTGTTTCCTTCACTTCAAAGATAATGTCGTCCAGTTCTTAAGTCAAATTTGTATCAATGTTCAGCATTTCCGGGTTAACTATGTTATAAAGCAATGTCCGTCAAGCCGGTCGTTGGCACCCCCCCGACAGTCTAAGGTAGGCAGCTGGGAGGGAGCAAAAATATGGACCATCTACTGGTCCTTGAGGACTGGACTGAGAAAGCTTGGCGTAAAGAATGACCTATAAACATCAACGAGTGAATTCAGGATCTTTTTCTGAAAGAGTGGGGGAAAAACAATGCAGCAAAACATAACAAGACTGCTGCTTTTTCATTTTGTGCTGCCCGGGCAGCGCGGCGGCACAGAGGTTAAAGCTGTCGTCTCACTCCTGCAGGGTTTCGAATTCTGTGTTTGCGGTCCAGAAATATGGTTTTGGTGAACTGGCTTCAATAAAATGGCCCATGGTGTGCGAGTGTGTGTGTGATGCACTGGCAGTCCATCTAGAGAGTCCTACGGAAACTAAAAAAGTTTGGGGACACTGCGACTAACCTACAGTTGGATGAGCCTTCAGAATCCATCCATCTTTTCACCACTGTGCTGGCTAGGTTTGCAGAACGTTCAGAATTGTTTAATCCATAAATTAGGATCAGCCTCAGAATTGCAGACTTGCATTCCTTCAGATTATGCTCGATTTACATAGCACAGCTAATAGCTATTACAGTCTATACAGCGTAAGGTATGTTCACCTTGTCAGCATTTTCTGGAATGATATTTTATTTTCTGGACTTTCCAACCACCCCAATTGACAGTATTGTTTACCATCAGACCGTTGTTTCGTCATTTCGCCATAGCGCTTGGGTAGAAGCCGGGCATATAAAATCCTCTCGACTCACTTCCAAATATATTCAGGTTAGTGATCGTTCTGCGGTATATATCGTTTAATCGGTCAAACTTTATTTAATGCCGAAGTCGTTCGATCTTACAAATGACTAACGAGAGAAGGGATTTGGTTACTACTGAGAGACAAGTGTCGGTGTCATGCAATGCAGTGCAAGAACGGTTCACAGGAGCACCACCACCAGGATGATGCATCGACAGGAAAGAAACCTAAGTTTCATGTCTCACACGTTACAGACAAGCCTTTAGCGTGACGTTATAATAAATGTTACAATGAAGCAGCACGTGGCTCAGTTGGCTACGCTTCCGTACCTGTGATCAGAAGGTTGCCGATTCAAGCCCAGCCCTGACACATCTTTGGACCCTTGAAAGAGGCCTGTATAATCCCCAGCTCCCTGGGCACCACAACAGGTAGCTGCTCTGCATGGCCAGCTCGATCTCACCTACAGTGAGCAAGTTGGGGGAGCCGTTGAGAGAATTTCCCCACGAGGATTGATAAAGTACTTAAGATTATTAATCCAAACAGCCACAAATCCAAAACATGGTACAAGTAACAGTTCAGATTATTCAGGAAGTCCTGTTGCACTCGTTAAATATCCCATCACAGTCTCTTTCTCTATGCAGAATAATACATTTAAGTATTTATCAGACCATTTTTCCCTAAGTAAAGAAAGCTTGGTTGTAGATTAGGGGTCAGACAGCACCCAGCAGCATGGCAGTGGTTGGGGTTAGGGGCCGTGATAAAAGGTCCAATTGTGGTTCGATTATTTTGTCAGCAATAAGATTTCTGGGCATGGCACAGGGTCCCTGACTGAACCAATTAATTATCCATTTCTTATAGTGAATTATTTAACTAAACATCATAGACATGTGGAGTGTTTTTCAGTCTTTAAAAATAAGTAGAACCGGATAATTACTGAAGCCATTAACCTTGCTGGAGAGTAACAACACGCTGCACCTGAAGCCTAACCCATCCACCCTGGTTATCTGCAGCTTCTGGCTCGTCCAGATAACAGCAACTGCTTCAGCCAAACGCACCTGCGTATGTGCCAACTTCCAACAATTTAACAAAAGGCATTTGTTTTTCCGCAAAGTCTGGCCACAGCAATTCAATCGTTCAGTCCAGATCCTTCCCAAAAGCTGCCTCAACATCAGAAACACAAATATCGGCAATCTGCAGTGGACGGCGTTTGATGGTCTCCACCAAGAATTATTATTATTGTTGCTTATTTATGTCCTCTGCTTTTACAAACCCATCAGGTCCCCTTGAATATTTGTTTTTCCTCATTTCTAACACAGAATAATTCCCAACATCTTTACTCATTTGCCGTCTCCTCCATGGCATATTGAAGAGGAACCTTCAGCAGTTTTTGATGGAAGGGTTTAATATCTCAATCCTTAACCCTCTAGCACAGGGCTTAAAGTCATGATACGCTTCTCACACAGAAACCAAAAAGACTTTCAAAACAGAACAAAGTGAGGAAGCACAGCAATCTTATTCTCTTTAAATTCATTAAAAAGAAAACTTAATATCATCTTTCAAACTATCACCTTCATTCAGACGACTAGAGCCAAAGACAGGCATTGACAAGCATAGGCTGTTTAAAAATGCAACAATCAGTCGTTTCCCTTTTGAAGCATTAATGTATGGGAAGCCTTGTCAGTAGTAATTCCTCCATTTTATCTTGTGTCTGTCTTTATTACTTCTCTCTCCTGTCCTGAGATTCCTTTGTATGAAAGACAGAGAGGCTTGGATTCATAATACAAATAACACAAATATAAATAACAATGCAGCATTTGTGGCATTTAAATATGTGCAGTAGCACAGACCCTGGCAATCTGTTTGCACATTATAAATGCAGATTGTATGTTATGTGCTATATATATATATATATATATATATATATGTTGTCCGTATTGTACCTGTGCCAACATTCAGCGTTGTTCTACTTAATTTTGCACAAACATACCTTGCATTCACTCCTCTTTGTTGTGCATCTTGTGTCCTGTATTTGATCTGTCCCTGTGATGCCCTAATTGTTAAATATCTATTGTGTCATAGTATCTCTAACAGTAGCAAGCTGTGCCAGCAAAAATTTCCACCAGCCTTGATCGTGTGGCACTAAAAGATTTAAGTCATCATAATGTTTTATAGATACCTCTAATAGATACTTAAAATATTATAAACACAGCTATAACTATTCTTAAAAAGGCATAACACACTATAGCTGCATTTATTATGCATTACGAATGCTCTATGAAGCTCTAATACACTATAGATACCTTCATAATGCATTATAATGGTCAATATAAGAATTAAGGATGTTCTGTATTGCATTCTAATTGTCATATGTGGTAAAAAGAAACGCTTTGATGTGCAGCTCCCATTGCATTCTGAGAGTGCTAGACTGACTGAGCAGTGATGGTACTGCAATGATAGAAACTCTGTTTAACGGATGTGAGAGTCACTAAACAGATTCTGCCATGGAGAAAGAAAGGGCGCCCACCGCCTGTTCCCCTGGCCAGGCCCTTGCCCCGCATTACTACACGTGAGTCGAACCCGACCTACTTTGTTATCCACTTCCAAAACAAGGGGAAGGTTTCGCAAATAAACACATATGGTGAGAAGAGTTAATTACGCTCGCCGCTCATTTCCCACTACAGCAAGAGCAATAGGGAAGTGGAGGTCAATTTGAATTGGAGATAATTGCATTTCAGAGTAATTACCATGCGGCTGGAGAACCGAGTTATGAGGGAAACCATATATCATTTAAAGGCAATGTTTAACATTTCACAGTGGCGTCTGCTTTGCTATTCCTGCCTTCATCTCCCCTTAATTTTAAGCGCGACGTGAACGACAGGAGGCCATTAATTTACCAGGCAGAGCGCATAAGGTGTTTAGGGCGACACGCGGAGGCAGGGTAAGGCGTGGCGGCTGCTTGTTTGGGTCACGGCGGAAATTAAAGAAACGAGCAGGTTGATCAGAGCAGAAGCGTGAATGGATGGGACCTCATTTAATGTAACGGCGCATTTTCCAAACTTAATGAAAATAATGAATCCGCTTGAAATGCTATTAGGTCGACACCTCCGGAATAAATACACACGTAGCGAAATGCTGCAGTAATAAGGCCTATGATGATCACCGCTACAGCTAAGCTAATTTATAATTTTGTCTTTTGTGGCAGTTGTGATGCCTCAGAACAGTGAACTTATTGGCCGCCCGTTTGACGATGCCTACGACTGACATTCATCTTGATAGGCGGTCCCTACTGATGCCTGTCAAGGACATGGGTATCTCGTGACTCGGACTGGGGGGTTAGTAGAGATTCACCGCCGGCCTGATGGGGACCGGATTGATTCAAACTGCCAAAAAACTTTTTGAGGGGTTGCGGGAGGGATGAAGGACAATTCTGGATGCATGACCATCTTATTTGGAGATACAGAACAGTCAAGCCCACAATATGCTGCTTTTGCTATGGATACAGGGCTTGAGTCACCCTCCATCCATTAACTGAATGACTAATGCAACCATTTGTTCTTCTCAGTAGGGAATAAAAATATTAGGTGGGGGGGCTGTTTGATGCGACACACTGACCTATAGTTAACAATGCAGATCAATTTTTCTACAGGAAAGGGTAAAATTTGCATAAAACACAAATGTCACCAAATGTGACACTGATATCACCTAAAAAAAAAGCTGATGGCTTTGATTAACAACTTTCCCGAATCGTGGTTCAGTCTCTCCAAGTTTATGAATGATCTGAAGCGTCTCTTCCCAGCTTTCGTGAAATGTACCGACGTCCCTGGATTGTCCACAGTAGCGTGTCCGCCTGGTCCATCCTGTCGCTTTAAGCCGTTAGTCAGGGCCACACAAGTGTTCCTTAAGAAAGCTAGCACATTTTTTAGTCCATGTTTGTTATTCTGCACCAGCACAGGGAGAGAAGCTCTGCCCAGGTTCTATCCAGTTACTTATTTTAAATACTGTTTGGTTCTCTCAATATTTACAAGTGCCGTCAGCTTCAATTCATGAACGAAAGCAGTAAATAAATACAAAGAAAGAAAAAGACTTCAGATTTGCCGTGAGGTCCATGCTGTCTTCTTCACAAAGCCCCTGTCCCGCAATTCCTGTACGCAGAACTAGACATGCATCGCCACTTTTGGGCCTGTCAAAAAATGGCCGCAAGGTGCATCCACTATTATGCATTCAGAGACACATGGGTGCCCTTAGGGGAAGAATGCAAAACTGAGTAAGCTAGCTTCAGATGTGCAATTGATTGAATCACTCATAAATATAGTATATTTAAGTTGTACATATTTAATCTTCACTCACGTCCCTGGCTGAGGTTAATTGCATCTGAGAAAAACAGGCAACATTTGCTGAAGGACACGTATAATATCCTACGATAATTCCGTAATTTACGAGGAGGTGTGCCGACTGTGTTTGCGACCCTCGGCTTTGGAAATGACACAGTTCCGTGGGCGAGAAGTGACGGAGAACGGAACAGAGAGATGAGATGCTTGACAATTAAATGTAACCTTTGCAGAGTCCCCTGTAGGAGAATGAATGGAATGATAACAATTATTTGATTATCTTACTGAACAGAAGACAAATTTGGTACTCAGTGAGTAAATGAAGTGACCTGTGACACAGATCACAAGCATGGAACCTATTTTCATTATACAGAAGGTGTAGAATTTGCCAGAACGCTGAATGATAATAACAGCCCTAACATGGGATTGGAAAACGGCTGTTTGTTTGACATAAATCACGTAGGGATTTTTCACATATCCTTCTTGCACTCCTGTAGATATATACAGGGATGTACAAAGCTTGAGGTCATAGCTCAGGGTTAGCCATTTATCTGGCATCCGGGGAGAATTTTTCAGGACTAAGGGCCTTGCTCAAGGGCCCTGGAGTGATACAACTTCAATGAACTCAGCGGAGGAATCCCTGAGATGTGGTCCCAAAAACTGGTTAATGGCTGAAAGCACAACAGAATCTGCAGCTGTTTGTATGCTTCTAGAATGTTCCTTTCATCTTTGTGTGAACTGCTCTCCATGTGCCCTTTCCATTGACTAGCCTGCCATGGATTATTGAGGTTTTGTTGCTATCCGGAATGAATCCCTTACTCTCAAATCCAGCAACGCATTCATATTTATCTCCACTTTCTCCCTTAACAAGCTGATACAGATCTTGAGTCCCTTGGCATTCTGGGGAAAAAGGGGCCAGGATGGCATCAGTGATGAATAAACTACAAAAGCAAGAAAAGAGGAACTGTCCATCTCCTTCGTGACACCATTATTTTTCTTGGTTTTTTTACCAACTCTAAGCCAGATGCAACTATGACCTCCTCACCTCGCTTTTCACTTTCTCACTAACAATTCACTTTTTTTTTTTTTTTTTTTTACTCATTTCTCCAGAGCGCTGTTGAGCTAGTTGAATGATAAACCCCTGTAATATAAAATCTTTATTAGGTCATGCTCTGGAAGTCGACGTTTTCTTTTTGGAGTCTGGTCAAACAGCACAGCTCACCTGTACATGCGCAGGAGTGTCTTTGATGGAGCTTGTATGAACCCACCCCAAATCCCGTGGGCCCTGTAGCCTTTCAGCTTGCCGTCAAGCCTCTGAGTTGCAAATACAATCACTGCAATGGGGGGAGGGGCGTCAATAAAATTAGATAGGGGTACGAGATGTGTGAGTGAGCCTCAGGGAACAGTCATTCCACCGTGAGTCGAGAGGGGTACGGCTGTCCACAGCCACAACTACACATTCTGTACAAAACCTTTGAGATGAATCACTTTCTGTGCACTCAAGAACGGTACGGTACAGGTTATTAATTGCTAAAGAATAACAGTTCCGTTTATTCTCAGTGCTGGGCAACGTTCCCATCCGAGGGCAAATTAACTGGATGAGCAAAATGCAGACAGTGGAAAATTGGACCTCCGTTCCTTCCCCGCATTCATCACCTATTTGCCTGGATGGCATTGTTTCAAATGGTTGCTTCACTAAACGTAACACACAGGTGAATGCCGGCCTCCATTCGACACTCCGTGCCAGCATGCCCAGCCTGACCATGCCCCCCTCAGGTGAAGTCCAGAAGCACCTGTCACATTACACTACACAAAGTGTAATTCAAGGATCTCTCTGAAGTGAATCCAGTAGCGAAGCTGGTTTTTAGACTCTCAGCCATCTTCTGGATTGCAATTTGTGTCTGGTACAGTACATGATTTCTCCTGGATTGTTTCGGGCCATTTTCCTGCAGTCTGATCCGTGATCCTTGGGTTATGAATAGCCTGCAAACTCTACACTTGGCTGCCTCTGTTGTGATCTGAATTAGTCATGCTGAGTTATCAGTTTTTCCTCCCCGTGCAAACTGATAATTTCTAAAATACTTTATTTTAGAATATATTTAAAAAATACACACACATACAGACCATCTGGGTTAATATATGTGGCAAGAAAGTATGTGAGAAACAACATGTCATTATGACGTGCCAATATATAGCAAGTGGACCAATGTCTTTTACTGCTAATAACGGAATAATTTCCTTCATTATAAGGATATAAATGCTTCCAGAAACAGCACTTCATGCTTTGAGAGAACAATGTTCTAGTCCTGTGAGCGTTTTTATCCGGGTGAGTCATTTATGGTAAACCTTGATCTAAAACATCAAACTGTGCAGCAAAACTGAACGAGAAAAACACTTCAGGGCACTTAACTTATTTTAGGTAAGGCTAACATACTTATGCATTTGTTTAAGCATGCTTTTTATCTGTACAAATTCTGCATGCTCAGTTAGAGACAGATTCTTAACAGCATCTAACAGAAGGATGGAAAGAATGACTTTAGCATAGAGGGATGCCTCACTGGTATATTTTCAATAATAATTGATTTACCATCTCTATGAAGTTCTTCTGCTAATGGCCTTTACTTTAAAAGTCCTCAAAGTTTTTTTAAAAAAAAAAACCTTCTTCAGAGATTCCTCAGTTGACTGCAACTGAAATGCGATATAATTTTGCATAGATTGAAGATTTTCAGGGCATGCAGTAAATTCAGAGGCTGCATTTCTGCAAGGCTGCAGTTGCCATTGCTACCTGTTGGATTGGCGCTTAGCGCTGTGTCTGTTGCTTAACGTTAACAGCGACCAGCTGGTTTCTGTTGGACAAACTGATTTACAATAAGGATAAAAAGCCAGCTGGTCCGAGCAGAAGGCAGGATGGGCACAGGGCAGGAGCCACCCACAATGAGTGTTTCAGTTTATATTTGCTGTGTTGTATCGAGTTCTCATCTTCAATGTGTATCAGGCCCTGTTTGTATTCCTGATGGCTGGGGAACCTTTGTTCCACCCCTGTAGCTCCCGTGAATTACAGCGACACAAGGACAAAATGGACACATGTCTGATGAACAATGATACAGAACTCAATTTAAATGGATGGATTTTCAGGCCCTGCGATGGGCTGGCCCTCTGTCCTGGGTTGTTCCCCGCCTCGTGCCCGTAGCTTCTGGGATAGGCTCCGGACCCCACCTGCGACCCAGAAGGAGAGGCGGGTTGGAAAATGGTTGGATGGATGGATTCTCAGGTAGCAGGTTAAATATGTCTAATTTTCAGGATGTGAAAACCGCTTGAGGGAAAATCTTTTTTTTCCATCATCTTATTTAAAAACATTACAAAACACGCAAAGCTAGTCAATCTAGCTGTCTAAATATGTAAATGTTTTTCAAAATTCTTCTCAAAATAGTAATTTAACTATTTAGGTACTTGCGTAAAAATCCCCAAAGACTCAAATGAATAACAATTTCATGAGCCAAAATCTGACAGCTACTTTAAGCCTGGTAGAGGAAGATCTCTCCATATCACCAAAACAACAAGAACAATATACACAGTTCAAACAAAGCGTGAACTTTGAAAAAACATTGATGCGGGGACCCAAAATAAGTTTTCCTGACTGTTTAAAAAAATAATAAACAAGCATAAGCAAGCCGAATGATTTCATCATTCCTACTGCCACATAGCTGGAATGGAAATCAAAAGGATGAATAAGGATCCAACAGCAAAACAGATGCATGCGTCCTTTTGGAAAAGCACTTGGAATAAAAATGAAAATAAACCTCTTTCTGGAAACCACTTCAGAAAATAATGAAAACTCATGTTCTTTCAGGGCTCCTGCCCCATGCTGAATGATTCCCTGCCTTGTGTCCGAAGTTTCCGGAATAGGCTCCACACCCCTGCGACCCTGAATAGGACAATCTGGTATAGAAAATAGAGGTATGGATGTTCTTTCAGGCATCAAATAAACCAAAAAACCCACAACGGAATACCAACTACCAAAGCTGAAAGAATGAGCAACGTATTGCAGATATGCAGTAATTTAAATGAAGTGAAAACCGTGTCTGATTTTCCGTGTTGAACTGGCTATTGTATCAATAACAATGGCAACTGCCTAATCTGGATATTACACAAAATTAGGTAAAAATACAAATATATATGCACCGCCTGTGTTATATAGCCACTAATAGAAAACAATGCCTAGTGTATGTGGCCAAACCAAACCTAAAATTAAAACTGACTTTTCATTGATTGACTCAAAGGCATTAATGGAACAAGAGATATCTGTTAATGCTATCATTCATAACTGAAAGTCCTTAATGGTCCCAAGTGATTTTGTCCTTGGTCAGAAAACAAGTCTGTGGCTTTGGAAGGGAAACTTTATAAGAAAGCTGGGCAGCAGTTTGAAAAGATCAATGTAACCCAATGTCACCAATCGTGGGCTTAATTTAACTGCCTGCCCCCTTTTTAGAGACCATTGCGGATGTATGGATGTTCTTTTGGGTATTAGGCTAAAATTAACTGCAATGTATGCAAGTAAGGTCAATGTGGGTTGATTATCCAACTCAAGGTCACGAGCCACTGCATTGTCAAAACTGCATCTTGATTTCTGCATTTTTGGTGCACCCTTATGTGAGTTTGCATCAGCGCACGCTCCCCATCCTGACCTGACATGACCTTATTCGAGTGTTTTTAATTCAGTGCACTTCAAACATAAAAACCGGTGAGTCAGGCTGATATTTATGTAGTCAAAAATCTACATCCATTTGCTGGTATTACACAAAAATTCTGTATATGCATTTAGAGACAACTTTGTGAGGTAGACACCTAACCAAGCCAATGCAAGTCAGCACTGAAATCAGGGAAACTGATGACAGCAGCATAAGTCATTGTTGACAGAAGACTCAGGTATGTAACATCTTAGATACGAAGCACAAGAAAGAGAAATGTTCAATCAAGAAGAAAGCACCTGCCCCTACGTTGAGAAAGGTAAAAGACTTTTAGATATGAAAGGTCTGACACAGTGCATGTAACTGCCCCAGAGATTGGTCAGAGAAATGAGTACTTGAGAAAAGACATGTCAAGTCTTCAAGGAGGACACACATTTCTGTCTCAGTCTCTGATTCCTTGCCTCCCTCAGTATCTCACCAGGAGTCATGGGTAACAAGCACAGCTGGTAACAGCTGTAAACCACACAACAAGGTCCACAAGAAACACCTGGTGGATACTTCATACAATAACTGCAATCTACTAGCATATATCCCTAATTACATTTAAACCCAAGATTCTAACAAATTAATCAAAATTTAGATACAGCTCAGACTTATGGGTAATAATTTAATCAACACTCAAAATCTCTGAGCCTGTACAACGCTGAGAGGGGGGAAAATTGCATAATACTTTGTTCAATCTTTAATGCAGGTTCGTAAGATGATTGCTGAGATACGGCGCATTTTCCATATCATTTCATAATTAATTATTCAACAAGATATTTCAAATCCATTGCCTTTGAAGCACACATGTAAAATCCTTCGACATGGGTAGAGGAAAGACTGGCGTCTCTGAGATGTCTAAGATAATTCTTTCTAGTTTATCTGCATTTAACTGGTGTGATGGATACAGCAGTCGTACTGGCCAAGGAACATGTAACCAAAAGTTGCTGGGTTCCAGTCCCTGAAAGGGACCTGCAATCCACATCCTCATTCTAAACCAGTTCATGAACACATTTGTAAAACATTATCATGCATTCATAAAGAATTATAAACACAGCTATAACACTGTTATAGTCATGTTTATAATGCATTATGAATGCTTTATAAAGCTCTAATTTATAATGCACTATAGATTATATACCTTTCTAATGCAGATCAAAGCATCCGTACCTATTAGACCAACCATAATAACGCATTGTACATGACAACTTCACCTGAGCATAAGAAGTATTATGATTAACATTATAACGCCTAATGACAGATGATAGAAAATGTTTTAATGCCTATTGATTGTTATACAAGCCATTATAATGCATTATGAATATATCCATAGTACATTATAGATGAGAGCTTTAAGTAAAGTGTCACCGAAATCTGAATTGGCTGCTTTGGCTGTAAGCCACAGCAAAAAGAACAGCCAAATGTTACAACTGCAGAGAAAACAATCGTATTTCCGCGTGACGGACGAAGAGTCAGCTTCTCTGCGGTTTACAGAGTGAGATGTCTTACTGGTATGGCACAGGCTGTATGTTTAAATCAGGTTTTGTAGCAAAAATTATTTCTTTATTTAGAGCTCCTCATATTCACAGATCCACTTTAGGGGATTTTACGGTGAACTAGCACAAGCAACATCCTGTGTCTTTTTCAGATTTTTTTGGGGGTGCTGCAGGATTTCCTGTTGGCTGCCAATCAGCATTTTAAGCTTCCACTGTAATGTAGCGCAGGGCCCTTCAAACGGCCCACCACAGCAGGGAGGACACGGCGATGATTTATCTTCATAGCTCCCGGTCGATAAATTCCACATGTGGTTATATAAAAAAATAATGTAAGAAAGAACACTTTCTCACAGTCATTTTGTAAGGTATGCAAGTAAAGCGACGTGGGCTGAAGATCCAACATGACAGTAACTCAAGGTCACGAGTCATCGCGTCATTTTTGGTGCACCCTTATGCAATTGTTTTTAAATCAGTGCACTTGAAACATAAAAACCAGTGAGCCACGCTGATATTTATGTAGTCAAAAATCTACATCCATTTGCTAGTATTACAGAGGCAATTTCTACATAAATTCTGCATGAGACTCCGGTCCTTGAAGATTAGGGCCCAGTTCAGGGCCAGCAGGATTAAGAATGGATAGAAAAAAGTAGAGTTAAAAAGATGGATAAAAACAAAAAAAGAACTTATTGAAAGGGTCAGAGAAAATAGAAAAAAATATAGGCCTTAGAGCTACAACACCGTAGGAAACTTGGAGTGTGTGGAAACCGATCCACGTCCTAGACCTGAAGACGACTCCAGCCGACCATTTTCGCAATTTGCTGCGGGATGGAAAGGGTGAAGCGCAACAAATGGGAAATGAGATTAAAAATGAAACACGTTCAGTGATTGCAGCTTTAAATTGCGGCGACTACACGGAACTAAAATTCATGAGACGGTGCGTTTTTCATTCCAGATCGGAGTAATTTATTTCTCATGGAAGACTTCATGTTGTGGGATTTAAAAGATTTACGTATTCGCACCATGCATCACATAAGATGGACCCCATGTAACAAGACGAATGTTAAGCGAATCTGAACCACCTGGAGAAGATAATAGGAGGATGTGTTCATTATTGTAGGGTTGCTAATTCTCATGCATTTGGCTTTAAATTTACGGCACATCAATATTATTCTATTATAAATCTAAAACTAACGACATCTGAAGCTTTTGGGCAGTTTGCAAACCCTACATACTATTTACAAGGTAATAAAATGTTACATACATGTAAATGTGTGTGCAGACTTGCCCCCAAAGACGATCTCACGACAGCTAGCTGACCAAAGTTGAAAGCCCTGTTGCAGGGTGAAAGTAATTTACACGTACATTCACGGCCGTTCTGTTTTCTGTTGTCTCCCTTTACATTGGAAATAGAGATAATTTCATGCCTTTCGGGTTTTTAATTAGGTTTCATAACAATGAAGAAGCCTGCTTATTACCTTACTCGTTAATAGACACTTTCATCCACAATTTATCTCGAGACAAATCTCTGATCAAAAGACTCGGCTTAGCGTTACAATCTCAAGTCCTATCAGACAAAATTATGAACACACACGGTCCTAAATGTAGGATGTTTAATCACAATTCAGATTACTGAAAATGGAAGAGATGTATATTTAAATGGAAATAAGGTCAGTGACTGTTCCGTGGCTTTGAAAACTATGATGGCGCAGAGCGGTGGCCCATTTCGGAGCCATTACCCCGGCCAAGCTCGGTTCTGTGTACCGAGGGATTTTTCAGTGTCACACGGCTGAATATTGGATATAAAAGCTTCTCCTCGCAGGGAAATTTCATCATGACAACTCACTGAACTAATGACTTTTTACATTTATATTTCTCATCTGTTAATGGAAATATTGCAGCATCTCAACCGTTTCGCAACTCATGCCTGCTACTCTAAAAAAATAAACGAAAGTAAATAAACGACATGCTCCAGTATGTAACGACATAAATGGAAAATACAGGACTTTAACAAGCTTGAACAGAGAACAAAGACTGACTTGAAAGCTGAGTTCAATAATACAAAACCTCAAGGTTAAAGCGGGATTTCAGCATCCGGATGCCCGGGTGAATGGAAATTTCATTTAACTCATCTTACTGTACAAAACGGAGACGTTTCACTTAAATTACAGTCATTCATGCACCAAAAGAACCAAGCATTATTGGAGAATGCGTTCCTGGAAATCACCTTATCTAATTTAATCCGGCAGGTAGGGCCTATATGCCGTGATTTAAAATGCCACACCTTTAAATATGATTAGATTCCCGGAATTAAAATTCGTGCAAGCGCCATCAGGCAGTATCTAAACGGGGAGCTGCACGGGAATGCGTGGTAGGTGTCAGCAGCGATAGACAGGCTGTCTGGGGCGTTATGACAGCCGCAATTCTGTCATCAAAACGGCAACGGATGAAAACATCTAATAGTACATGAAACGATGCAGGTAAGATATCAAGCGGCATGGCTGGGGAGAGACTGTGGGATGCACGACTTCATCCCCCCCGGGGACCCCAGACGTGTAAATATTTAAAGGCGCTGAGTTGTGGGCGATAAGGGAAATGCTGACCGGTTTTCCCCCGGGTTGTCGCGTTCTGCGGGGAAGTGCAAGGAGCCGCAAGCCGTGCGGCGGCGGAAGACGCGCAACGGATCGCGTTAACTGGACTGCGATTCATGGGAATAGCGGGATTAAACTGTGCAGCGTAGCATCAAAATTCAGCGGACAGCTGCTGATTTTTTCCCCCCGATTTGTCATATGGGACATAATCCCAGTGTTTACGTGTCCTCATTATGCTTGGCATGTACGCCCGTGTAATTATACCCCCCCCCCCCCGCACCCCAGGATCCTTGGCTAAAAGTGATGCCCACGTATTTCATATTTCATGGTTAGAAAGAACAAAACAACGGATGATAGAAAGATGCTCACATTGATCCTTTTTGCCATAATGGCTAACAGAATTAGCGTTTCTGATTGGTCAAAAAGAATAAAATTGATGAGACATTTTATATGAGGGGCTGGATTGCGGCTTAGCAGACTCACACCACAGTTTGCTGGTTGCTCTTCATGCCTTGTGCTCTGCATTTCCATGGGATAAACTCCAGGCTCCCTAAACCTGCGGCAACTCACTTACCTAACCTCCCTAACCCTGCAATGGATAAGTGGCTATGGAAAAACGGATGGATGACCTGCATCACACATAATTATCAAGCAGATGTTAACACTGGATAAAAAAAAAAATACAAGCATGATATATAACTGGAAGCAGGCAACATGTAGCACCGGAAGAAAAGAACAGGGATTTGATAAAGGGGTCATTCCCGTGTCTCTGAGTGCAAGGCGGCGTGGTACTCGCATGAAAAACGACTCACCTTCCCCTAGCCACGTGGGTGGCTCAGGATGAGTGCGTCCATGATGAATGTCTCAAGGCGTAATTGCTCTCCTATCAGCTTTTTTTCCCCCATAACAGCCTAGTGGGGGGGGGGCAAAACAGTTAATTACTGAGTCCTCACCTTAAATAAATATTGTGCGCAGCCATGTTGGGATTCTGTTTTTGTCCCATGAGGGACGGTTGCTGATTCACAATACCCCCCCCCCCCCCCAAAAAAGCGGAGGGGGAGATACGA
>JAODKF010000118.1:553677-581652 GCA_026779585.1 Mormyrus proboscirostris | reverse complement strand
GGGGGGGGGGGGGGGGGGGGGGTAAACGCACTGCGAACGAATGACCTTAATCCCACCACCTTCTGTTTTTGCGGGAGCGAGAAAACCCCGACATACCATGTGCCACACCATAGCACTTCAAACACAGCCTCCCTTAACGGGCCCTTGATCTCGCGGCAGATATTTAGCATTTGTGACAGCAGTACATCACAATGTAATATACTGACAGCATTATTGTGTATGTATTGTTTGGATAGCAGTTAAGGACAGAAAGCTATCCTATTTGAAGCTAAGTTCTTGACTTAATGTGTATGGGGGGGGGGGCAGTTTTGATGGAATACAATCAGAGGCGGATAGCTAGGTGGGACATCCAGGGCCCGGGGCCCCTCTTTGATGTCGGAGGCCCCTCTCTGCTTGCAAAGCTCAAATCTGTGTAAAATATTCCTGAGGCTAAAGGCACTGATATCATGCATATTATATTAACTTGTGATATGCTACTTTAACGTCTCTAATGTTTATGTATACGATCTCATTGTGGTGGGAGTCATAACACAAATAATATTTGGCACATATAATGGCACAGTACTTTAAACAATTTTGAAATGTAATAGTTTGTGTTGTTTTGTAGTCACACTATGTTGTCGAGGAGCATATTCAACAAAAAAAGCATGTTTCTGAAATTTGCTAATTACTGCAGTGCATGATGGGCATGATATTTGGAAGCTACTTAAATTTCATCATGTGCAACTGCTGCAGCTGGCATAGGCAGGCATAGACAGGCATAGGCAGGCATAGGCAGGCCCTAGGTGTGAATTTGGAAGGGGGATATTGTCCATTTTTGCCCCTGGGCCCAGTATACAGTTGTTCCTCCACTGAATACAATACCTTGTAGTGCACTACAAAAACCAAGAACACCTGAGAAAGCAATGCCAAAGGGGGAGTTTCAACAGAGGTGCTAAAAATACATTACCGGGGTCAAAGGTCACAGAAAGCCACAGAATTCCACTGTCTCAAGGCAGAAGATTCATAACTCCTGGGGTCCAGGTGGGGGCAAACCAACCACTGACAGTCAGCAAACACTTACACTGGTATCGATTTCGCATGCATACATTAATCAAACAGTTGCCCTTGTTGTGTACTGAAAACACAAGCTAAGCCGTTATATTCTATTAATGGAAGTTAAATATTTGATCCGGCCACGGTTGTTGCAGCTGAGACCCTGCAGCTGACCTCGTCTGACGTCTTCCGGAGCAGGGACCCTGTTTTCTGGAATCCCACTCATGAAGTCAGGGCTAATTAGCACGTAGCGGCGCACCTTGATGACATGCTTAATAACGTCCCGGCCGCATGCGGCCTGCGATGCTGGGCTCCTTTGCATGTAGGCAGCACCCTTTGATGACATGCTCAATAACACCCCAGCCGCACATGGTCTGTTATGCAGGAACTAGGGTTGCCACCTGTCCCAGTTTTCCTGGGATTGTTCTCTATTTTGGGTAGCTGTCCTGGAAAATTAATATTCTTTCCCGGGACGAGAATTGTCCTGGTTTTTTGTGAAAATGTACATGTAATTTAGTATCTCGTAGTCTCAAATAAAATCTCACTTGGTTTCCTTCTATAGTAGCAGTTTCTTTCCAGATATGTTTATGCATCCAATCCTGTGTCCGTAAACGGATGTAAAACACAGCGATGATTGGCCATGTTTATACTTATACTTGATTGGTAGCAGAAATATGAGGCTTACCTTATTACCTAGCAACTGTGCGGCCTGTTGGTCTGCCCCGCGCATCCACATCCATATCAAAGAAAAAGTGATTTACAACATACAGTTCAGAGGGCATGTGTGAGTGGATGGTGTGTGAGTTTGCCCTGCGATGGGTTGGCGCCCCATCCTGGGTTGTTCCCTGCCTTGCGACCGTAGCCTCCAGGACAGGCTCCGAACCCCCTGCCACCCTGTAAGCACTTTCAGAAAATGGATGGATGGATGGATGGAAGGGACGAAAAGAGAAAAAAAATTTTGAATGGATATAGCACAACCAAAGAGACTTTGCACAAAGCAGAATGTCCTTAGCCAGATAACTTAAGCCAAACAAGAAAAATATCCAATAGGAGAAGAGGAAAATGACTTTCTTGAAGGACAATCCATCTGACTACCCCCCTCCCCGTTCTCCATCACTCATGTTTTGTGTTCATTGAAAATTTCAGTTACGTATGAAGGAAAAGCACTGGAACATCATGCAAAAACAAAATAGCACCAGATTTTCCTATTAACCAAATGCAAAAATCCAAGTAAATACATGAATGAATGAATGAATGAATGAATATTTAAATTATCATGCTTGGAGTTTAAAACAGGGGGACAGCAGAATGAGATGAGAAATGCACATAGAAAGGAGGTGAGAAATGTCAGTGTTAGGTTGTCCAAAAGTTAAAAGGTTGTCTATAATTTATTATTATATGTATAATAATGTTTTCATTGCTAAAGGGAGTATACCTTCGGACATACTAGTGTGTAGTTTTATAATAGGTATAAATAGACAATATATATATATATATATATATACTGTATACACACACACACACACACACACACACAGTGGTACCTTGACCCACAAATTTTTTTGTGCTGTGTTTCAGGCTGAGAACACACAAACATCCCCCAAAAGCGCCCTAAAGAACCACCTGAAACACAAAGAAGTGTACATTATGCCCAAGAACGGTCGTGGAATGTATAAAACCTTGTTGTAGATGCTTGTCTACTATATCTCTTCAGAGGTCCAATATCTGAAAAAAGAAAATAATAGAGAGAGAGAACGTTCTGTTATAACGGTACTTTTCAGTAATTGATAAACATGTTTGTGATGGTTTTTAACAGTCACATATTTATACACAAAGTTACAATACTTCATTAATAACATTTATTAAGTAACTCCTATTTAAGTGTTATATTCTCCAATCACACAAATAGTGGCAACTGTGTATTGTTTGTTTACAGTACAAACAAAGAAGTTTATCGCCATACAATGCGTGGCATCACAAAATGTACATAAAAATTTTAGGCATATGAAAATAATGCCTGTAGCGTGTTGGTGCCTGCCCAGGGTTGGTTCCCGCCTCCGCCCGCTGTTCCCGGGATAGGCTCCGGGCCTCCCCCGACCCCAGTGGGGATTAAGTGGTGGATGGATGGATGAAAATAAAGTACAGTATAATAAAAAAAAAAAAAAATCACATTTTCTAAATTACTGTATTGTTTTTGACTGTTACTGTCTTTTTAATGTTAATTGTTCAGTTTTTTGGGGGGATGTTTTGTGGTTCTTTTCTGTGTTTTGGCATCGTTTGAGCGATCAGCTTGCCAACAAGAGTATGCTCAGTTGTAATGTTTTATTTAATTTAGCATTATTTGTGAATAATTAAGGTTATTTTAATTTAAGTCTATATTCACAGAAAAACATAAAAAAATTGAAAGAATTCAGTGTTTCTAAGTTTTGAACGAATTATTTGTATTTACACTATTTTAAATGGGAAAAATTAATTCAGGTCTCAAACTTTTCGGGCCACAAACTGAGACCTCGAACAAATTAAGTTTGTCAGCCAAGGTATGACTGTATATGTATAGTAATTAAAGCAAAAATACTGTATTTAAAGTAGACAGCAGTAGACAAAAGAGTCTAGAGTGAGTGCAACTGCGTCTGCGTCAGGAGTGGCAATAGAGCAAGGCTCTTAAAATCTGGACCTCGATTCTAAATCCGGACCGTATTTCCCAAATAGTTAGTTTAATAATTACTGATTCTGATTGGCTAAAGGCTTCACACCTGGCTCACAGGTAAAGGAAGGCTGGAAAATCAGCAGTGTTCGGACCTTGAGGACCATGATTTGAATAGCCCTGCAATAGAGATTCCTACCTCTATTAACATAGCATATTTGCAGAAATGGTTTAATCCCCCCCCCCCAAAAAAATGTCCAAGTGTCCTGGCTTTCCCAAATCAAAGGTGGCAACCCTAGCAGAAGCTCATTAGCATGTAGCGGCGCACCTTGATGATGTGCTCAATAAGGCCCAAGCTGCACGTGGCCTGTTATGCAGGGGCTCATTAGCATGTAGCAGTGCACCTTGATGATGTGCTCAATAAAGCCCAAGCTCCACATGGCCGGTTATGCTGGGGCTCATTAGCATGTAGCGGCGCACCTTGATGATGTGCTCAAAAAGGCCCAAGCTGCACGTGGCCTGTTATGCAGGGGCTCATTAGCATGTAGCGGCGCACCTTGATGATGAGCTCAAAAAGGCCCAAGCTGCACGTGGCCGGTTATGCTGG
Source organism: Mormyrus proboscirostris (assembly GCA_026779585.1). NCBI lineage: Eukaryota > Metazoa > Chordata > Actinopteri > Osteoglossiformes > Mormyridae > Mormyrus > Mormyrus proboscirostris. The sequence goes on along the minus strand of JAODKF010000118.1, from coordinate 577,366 downwards.
GGCTCATTAGCATGTAGCGGCGCACCTTGATGATGAGCTCAAAAAGGCCCAAGCTGCACGTGCCCGGTTATGCAGGGGCTCATTAGCATGTAGTGGCGCACCTTGATGATGTGCTTAATAACGCCCTGACTGCAATAACGGCTTATGATGCTCCAAAAATCTTCTTATTCCTGGAGCATTTCTTGAGAGATGCCAAGCCACCTTATGAATATCGCATACCTCCCCAGACGAATAGGATTTATATTCATAGGCCTGGTGTGGAGTTGATGGTTTGGGGTTGGGGGTAGGGGGCCTCAACAGAGGCTGGGTGGACTAGAGACCTGTCAGATGTGCTGACTCACAAAACACAATGCAGTTTGCATCCTGTTTCACCTGTAGGTCCACCAGTATCTACAGATACAGACCTATTTCTTCATCTGTTATATGAAAGACATACGTAATAAATTGCTACATTTACATCGATTCTTCTTTTGTTTTTCCGAGTCCTTCAGTCGTGTCATGTCAAATCTTTTAAGTCAATGGCTTAATATTTAATATAAAAATGAAGCAGGTTCCCTGATTGGAGTGTAAAGGTCTGCTTAGGATTATTCTTCATGGTGTTGCAATAAGCATTCGTTTTGACTCCCAGTCCCCATCGAGGAATTAGTATTCCACAAGTACCATCTATGCAAGCTCAACTGGAAATGGTCCTATTCCAGCAGTAGCTTATTAGAAACCAGAGCCTTCAGCTAAATGAAAATGCATGAATTCTGACTCTGTAGTACGCATGAGCACTACGCTTCCAACAACACTTGGGTGACATATGACTTTTGAAACCTTTGCTAGCAATATCTATGGAATTTACTCAAGTTGGAAGGAGCAGCACAAAAGCATGATACTCTATAATAGAAAACCTAATGCAAAACAGAAACCCAGAGTGTTTTCTGGGGGATTGCACCTAGATAAATTTTATCTGTATTAGATTCACTCTATCCGCAAGGAATCAGAGCTCAGATTGTGTAATATTTTTGCAGACTCACAATGTCTTATCAAATCAGCTACCCGCATACATCAAAAATAAAAAAAAAAAATACACAGAGGTTCTTACTTTTTAGTTAAATTAAAGAGAGTGACACTCTCTTTATGACTATGACAAATGGTTGGAAGATGGATGGATTGATGGATGAATGGATAGCGCAATAAACAGAGTGACTTACCCTGGTTGAGAATAAAATGGTTTCATTAATATCAACCATTTCAGTAAACAATGTACCTGTAACCCATTAAAGTGATCATGTGTCTCATCCTGCATACCTGACCCTACTATCTCTTACCTAGCATGGCCCCGATGAGCCACACTTTTACGCTTCACAATTTCTGTGTGCCTTTCGGTTGCACAAGAGGTGAAGTGATGTAAATGTCATCCTCAGGGGTTGGCTATGGACAGCTGCGGTCAGTGTTCGTGTAGCCCAGATTTTTATGTCTATTGGAAACCGTGCACATCGACAGCACATGTCCAAGATAATTAACTAGGCATATCCAGTAGCTATGTATGTAAACTTTGTCATTTCGATTTGTTCAATTCAAAATGATAAACATCAATAGCTCTGAAAACCTTGTCTCATTTATATTCATTCAAGATTAATGATATAGTCCACCTATGTCTAGATTATTTTTGCCTAAAAATCATATTTTATCACAAGAATCAAACAGTACTTTCAGTAAGAGATGTGTTTGAGGGAAATGTAAATGTAATTGAGGTAAATAGCAAATAAACATATTTATTGTCTATATTGCTTGTGAGACAAAGCCGATGTCTGCTAGGTAGTGTTGCAAAAAATATTGTGTTTTTATTGTTTTAAAAACCTAAGAAGGCTTGAAACTTGCTGTTGTACAATTTATCTCTTCCTGCTTTTGCATAAGCTTCATTCAGACCAAGAAGATGACATATGCCCTCTGCTGGTCTGGAGGAATATCATTGTGGTATGCATGCACCGATCGTGACCATTTGCATCCACAGTAGGAACACAAGCTGCCACAAAGGTGCAAGCAGAAAGCGCAAAGTATGAATTAGGCTTTGGCCCCCATTTCTGTCATTGATGTCGAGCCCTTGTGTTGCCTGTGCCCTTCCTTGCTCCACTCTTCCCATTTTGATCTCCCATGATCTTGTTTATTTCCAGTTTATGTTCTTTGAGTTCAATAAATCCCCCTTTTGTTTCACCGCAATGCTTGCTCTCAAGTCATTCGTTCCTCAGGTCATGGAAGAATGACTCTCCAAATTGTACTTTGCATCTCTGCCTGCATGCTATTCCCTGCATCCAGCCTCCTCCCAGTGTCTGAGCCTTGTGTCCCCCACTTCCTGATGGTTTGTTGAGAACCTGCTCATTGACCCACTGAGTGACAGTGACTTGGAGAAGCCCAAGAAGGAGGAAGACCCCAGTGAGTCGTCTGCCATCTTGTGGGTTGCCACATCCAATCAGAGGAGGAAGAAGCGGAGGAAGCAGGCTGCACCTGTAGCTACCACCTTGCTAGACCCAGTGCCTCCAGAGCCCTTTCCCAGAAAAACCACCACTGCACCTCCATGGCCCTGTGTGTCCGCCTTGGTATTTGGTCCCTTTGATACCCTCGACTGTTTGTCCTAGGTGCCCGGAGGGCGTACTTCACAGGGGGTACTGTCATGTCCTGCATGCTGGATTCTCCTGTCTCTTCCCTGAAGGGCCACGCCTGGTGCTTGTATCCCTCATTAGTCCTTGTATTTAACTACCCATTTGTCTTGTTAGCCCCAGCTTGGTCACTGACGTTGAACCCTCATGTTGCATGCACCCTTCAACGGTCCACTCTTTGCGTTTTGATCCCTCGCAATCTTATTTATTTCCATCTTACAGTATGTTCCTTGTGTTCAATAAACCCTTCTTGTTTCGCCACAACGCCTACCCTCAGGTCATTCGTTCCTCAAGTCGTGGAATCATGTTCACAGCCTTTGTCTTTTATGACAACTGTAGCCTGAAGGAAAACCGTAATTCCCCTGATCCTGTAAACAGTCACATAAGCAGAATAAATTAAATTGCCGTGGGCATGTGTTTATGCCATATCTGCATATCTGGAAGCATTCTCATATTTCTATACGCTGTTTCGGCCAAAGAACAGCTTGTTCTTATTTTAGTGCAACGAAAACAAAGTCTTACCTCATTTGTCAGTGACTCATGGCGTAAACATTTGTCCTGTATGAGGTGTTTGGTGATTCGGCTCTGTACGGAAGTGCCAATCTGAAAGATCCACGCGTACCTTCCTGAGATCATCACAGATGACACGGTATTGGGAAGTCATCACACACAAGGTCTACTGACGTGTACGTGGGTATGTGGGGGGGGGGGGGGGGTGGGTGTGCGTAGGTAAAACGGGGTGGCACAAAGGTCGAGGATGAGGAAAAAAGCTGCAGACCGGAGTAGCAGGTGTCGCTGCAGAGACGTGGAATTAGAAAACACAGGTGGGATGTCACATGTGTGCTGCATGATGGCCCGTTTGAAGTGATGTGCATCGATGCTGTTTTTATAAAATACCACATTACTGCAAAATCTGCCACATGAGGGGTTACTTCCTGTGATGAGCTTAGACTCCTAGAGAACGTTCGTAAAAGCCTGGTGAGGCATTAACTGTAAAAGGGGAGAATTAATATGAGTGGCATAATTCTGCTCTTTTGCTTAGATTTAAATGTGTTATAATTGTCTGGTACCTGCTTTTCAATGGCCCAAAAAAACACATAAAAGTAAATTATGCAGGGACAAAATTGCAGAGAACCATGCGCTGTTGTTAACAGTGAGAAGCAGGGCTCTTCTGGTTGTCAGGTGGTCAGTTGTGGGCAGTGCTGTCTACTGGGGTCACTGTTCCCATTGTTCAGTTGGTTCAGGTCGAGAGACTTCATTTTGAATGTGGAAAAGATGTACTTTATTTACGTTACTTAAGTCGAGGGGGCCTTGGCGATCCTGTCAGCTGTAGAGGTTCGACAGCACGCTTGGATGGGAGCAGAGCTCTATCCCCGTCATGTGAGGGGTAACGAGTACGTGTTCTCTGAGAAGCGCTCGCAGGATGGGGAGGGGGGCGAGGGATTCTGACAGGACACAGCTGAACGGGTTCGCTTCGGTGACAGCGGCGGCAGTGTGGACGCAAATCCGCACGGTGACGCGCCCATATGACGAACGGCAAATAATTCAGAGCTCAAAACAACTGCAGTGGATGCTGGGAATCAACCCCTCTCCAGTAGAGAACTGCATTATATATCACTGTCACCTGTGCCGCAATAAGGAGGCCGACTGCTGAGTAAAGCATCGCCTTCGGGTCGTCACCCACCTCACATTTCGTAAGGGGCCGCCGGCCCGCCCCTCCCCCCGACGTTCCCGCCAGAACCGGGGGTTGGCATGAAGCCTGCGCCACAGGCCAGGAATCTAAACACCACAAATAAACCTTTGAAATGGCTATTTTTCCCTCCACTTTGCTGACAGTGAGAGAAAATTAAAGGGAAAGGGGAGAGAGAGAGAGAGAGCGAGCGAGAAAGAGAGAGAGAGAGAAAGAGAGTGAAGAGCAACACAAGTAGAACAATGTTACTTTTGCTTAATTTCTAAACACAAGTGCAATTCTGGCCCAAAAACACCAAGCTGCAAGACAGAGAATAACAGCTCGTACACAATATCATCAATTACTGCAATTTCTTCTGGGAATTTTTCTGGAACACGTGGATGAGAAATACAGTTTTTTTTCTGATGGTGAACAAATGTTTCTGCAGGAAGCACCTTTTATAACAGGAGACCCTCTGACCGTGATGATTGTCGGGTACGGGCCGGAAATGTTGCCTTGGCTTCTAAAACACAACAGGGGAGAGTCCAGATCGGCTCTGACCCAATTTAAAATTCTCCGGAAGGTTAAATAAAGCCAGAAGGGTGGCTTGCAGAATAATAAAGTGTGAAATTACGTGAGCCAAATTATTCTTAAATAAATAATTGCATTTTTTTTTTTGTTAGGGACCAAAGTTTAAATTTAGCGATTCCATCTTCCCTAAGGGAACAGGATAATTCCCCTGACCCTGTGAGGGATGACACAAGCAGAATAAATGACTCATGGTGGATATGCATTTGTAATTCATCTGGAGCCCAGTGTAATGCATCTATATGCTGCTCAGTTTGTCCGATCAGAGCTCCCAGCTGACATAAACATTCGCCCTCCACACAGGACACCTGGTATGCTGATTCACCTTTGTGAAGTCATTCTGTGATTCTTTTTATTCTTATATTTTATTACTTCTTAAGCAAATTTCACAGCATGGTAGTGCAGTAAGGAACATTGTGGCCTCACACCTCAGAAGGTTGTGAGTTTGATTCCCGTCCCCTGCTCTGTGGTCTCCCCACCATGTCTCTGTGTCCACTGGGGACCTTTGGCGTTCCAAATCAAGTTGCTAATTGCTGTCACTCTATAGCCCTTAGCATGTGTTGGCCCTGTGATGGACAGGAATCTCATCCAGGGTGTCCCCTACCTCTAACTCTACATCAGATAAGTGGAATAGACAGATGCACATATTGAGACTTACAGGGGAGATGCTGAATAAAACATTATAATATTATATATATATATATATAAACACAATAAAAAGGAACTAAACAAGACAATGAAGCAGCAGCTATAATATTTACGGAAAGGTTGAAGCCCAAGTGAAAACAATAAAAACACAGTTTCCTCTGGGTTTCATCGTATGAGTCTGGAAAAGCCGGCATTGTCAGTTTGGATTTTACAAGCACTGTAATTTTTTAATCGGACCTGTACCTGCAGGATACGGAGATAAACTAGGGGATTTTTACGGATATTTGAACAGCTACAGCCTACTTGGAGGGGTAGCCAAGGGGCAGAGCTGTTTTTAAGATCACACATGCAGTTCTTCATCGGAAAATTTACATGAGGATTTTTTTTTCGGAAATGAAGTGATAGACACTGGCATTTGCAAACAAATTGAAATTGGAGTTTAACTAATTATTTTTTCCCACGTGTCGTACTAATTTGTTTGTTTCATCGTGAGCCAAAATTAACAATAACCCCATTGTATAAATAACCTCGACGACAAGCGCGCTGGATTTGTTACGGAAAGGCGGTTATTCAGCACTCCGCGGGCTGGCCCCAGCGAGGTGGAAAATTAAACAAAAGCGCGTAAAACAATAAAGACCAGCCCACGAACCCGGCAGCGGTTTCAATACGCAAGCCGCGATTCACAAAGAGTCGTTCACTGTGAAGGTTGACATTTTACTTTAAATTATTTCTGCATCTCCCGAGCCCCGGCGTCGAGTCCGTCCTACGTGCTTGGAACCCCGCTTGGCCGTATGTGCGGTCCGCTCTCCGCATGGCCGCTAAAGACATTTACTAGCATTTAGTAGGGTTACTAACTTACAGTATCGGAGTAGCTAGTCGGATTTAAGGTAGTCTGGGCAAAATGTAAGTGAACGAATATGAAGTCCATTTAATATGTGGTACCTTAAATCCGACAGGTTACCCCGATAAGCCAGAAACCCCGGTTCGTACCGTAGTACGGGCCACTGGTCTACTGAATCAGCAAATTTATTCAGAATTTCTCTTTTATGAATTCAAGGAAAAAACTATTTTCAAACTCCTGCACAAAGACGAATAAAACAAGATTAAAACCTGTTTGGTATAATGAAGGTACATGAAAACTGCTTTTTAAATGCTTTGATTTTTTTGGTAAACATTTGTAAATTATATGCTTTCAATTAAGGCCGATGTTCCTGTTTCTGAAATTGCGTTCTGTCACTTCCAAAGATCTTGCATCAGCAAAAGCACACCTACATTAATTAATGTCTGAAGGCACAAACTCGCTTGTGCTAGAAACACAACAGCAACAGATCCAAATGTATGTTATAATAATTAAAAAACATGGTAATTATCTTAAGCCTTCATGGTAATTATACTGCAATCCTGAAACATACAGTAATTATAAGTAATTATTTTCTCCATGTTTGCTGTACTTTGTGAGGCAGCCTGCTCACCACATGGACAACTGTGAACCTGCCACATCTGAGTGCACGCCCACCGCTTCAGGTGACTCCTCCCTCGAACCTGAGTCACATTGCGTAGCTGACGGATTGCGGCTGCCACTTATTGTCACATGCATTCACCAACAGAGCAGACGGACTGTGGTCTTTAAATCCCCATTCCATCCCATATAACACCGCAAACAAATGTCCCCTTGCATTCTCGTGACCACACACTACACCTGATTCCTGGCCAGTTTCAGGGCGAGTGGTACTTTCTGAGATTAGTCCATTCCTAAGACTGGACGTCCACACAATGGATGGCAGAGGTAGATAGTTCAGGTCCAGAAAGTACAAATCCAGAACAAGATTTTGTTTCAACCAACCGAGTTATTTGAAAGAGTCACATTCACAGAGTACTGAGGTGGTTGGCAAAAACAAAATCTTGGTCTGGATTTGTACTTTCTGGACCTGAACTTTTCACCTTTGCTGGATGGTGGATGGTGCACTTAGTTCCTCCTTGTTTGTGCCTTTTGCCCATGCCACTCACAGCCTTATAGGTCTCACTCTGCCAGGCAAAACTGATCCGTCAGTCGCTGTGTCCATGATTCATCCTGGCCACAGAACCTCTGCGTTGACGTGATCTGCGGCATCGTATTGTCGCTGTACTGCTGTACAGCAGTAATAATCCATAGTGCTCCCCTACTGCAGATACAAAATCTGAGATACGAAGTCTGTCCCGGATTGGGGTAGGAAAAAAAAAATACAAGGCTTGTAATTAGATGGAGGGGGTTAGAGGCTAATTTAAATCACATTAAAGTTTCACATGAGAGAAAATCAGACAAATCCTTTTTCTGGGTCAATAGCAGAGCAACGCAATCCGCTTGCAAAATGTAGACAACATGAAATCTTCTCCATGCGTGAAAGTGAATTTACTGCTTTGTATTTCATGATCTATAGTGTACGGTCTTATAGATCGGGTGGTCTCTTGGGGTGCCCGTCGTGGCTGTCTTAGCTTCTGATAGGCTGTGGGGACTGGGTTAAAGTCACGCCCTTAAAGATTAATCAAAAGTCATTCATTGGATAGCTCCTGTACAGGCGAAACCCTACTATAGAAAAACATTTCAATTACATACTGACTGACACAGGAAGCATGATGCGGGAGATTTTTTTTCTTTAAGAAAGCAGGCCCAGCTGGCTCCTTTTACTCATATGTGTGATTGATGACTAAGAGTGGGCTGTAGCAGAGGGGTGGTGGATTTCGTAAGATACTGATTGAGCAGGTGGTAGTTTGTGGAGGATTCCTGCAGTCACCTTCTCCAAGCCAAACTATTACCCTGCTGATCACCTCTATAGTGCTCGTATGGTCACCATGCGCCTCGATGTACTTCCCCGAAGAAATCGATTTGCAGATTTTTGAGTCATTTCCTTATGAGAACAACTCTCCATTTCAGGGATTGGTAACAATCTGCAGGGAATTCTCAGCTGACCAATCAGAGCTGGAGTATCTTACAACTCAAAACCCATCCTGGTGGCGTCATCCTTATTAAACGCCAATCACGCTGATTAAAAAGTCACACTTCGCATCTATACAGAATGGCTAAAGTGTGCTGCGTTGTGGCATGGTGCAAGCGGGAAAAAGAGGGTGATGATCAGCTTGCAGCTCCAAGACAAAGAATTTCCCCCATTAAAAAAAAAAAAATAAATAAATAAATATAACAGAACAAGGAATGCACAAAAAGAAAAGGACCACAAGGAATCAAAAGCAAAATGATACCAACAATTTTTGGAATACCAAAAACTAGGACTAAACTAAAGAATGGAACTACGAGAACACAGGCAGCAGGACTAGACTAGGCAGCAGGACTAGACTAGGCAGCAGGACTAGACTAGGCAGCAGGACTAGACTAGGCAGCAGGACATAACAACCACTCCAAACCATCAAGGAACAAACCCAGAACAGGCACTTAAATACACAACTAACAAGAAACAATGCAGGACAGATGAGAATCATAACAATTAACCAATCACAAGGATTCTGGGCAAACAAGGAACAGGTGTGGCATATTACAATTAAACAGCACTGGAGACTGGGGAAAATTAATAAACACTAAAGGTTAACTAAAGCAAGGAAACCCGAGAAAACAGGGGGCAGCACCTGCTGGCCAAGTGGGGAGGAGACATGAAGGGCAGGTTCAGATGGGTGTTGACCCCGACAGAAGAGGATTTTTAAACTGAGATAAAGGAACATTTACAGATCTGCTACTGAGAGTTTTTCACATTTGTGGTTATAAAACTTGACTTCTGGCTGACCACAGATTTGTCATATGGAGAGCTAATCCAGGTAGTCTGTATCAAAGCTGTTTGTTGTGTTTCAGTTACAAAGACTTTGAGTTTTTTTTTTTCTAAATCATTACAGGTACTGGAATTACGGGCTGCTGAAACAATGCATGAAGGGCACCCCCACAGGGATAAGTGATTTTAAAGCTCAGACAATCAAGCGACTACAATCAAGAGACGCCGTCCTGTTAAATCATGTTAAATCAGAACACCTAAGGCACCCCCACAGATTAGAGATGGACACCCAAGGATCGCATCCTGCACCACAATGCTACAATGACAGGTCTGACGCGCATTCCATGCAGGTGTCTTTGCTGTGTGTGGAGGCTCCTGAGTTAATGAAGTAATTAACATGTCATCATGCTTTGGGTCATATGCAACTCCCAGGACCGTACCATTTCGATCTGTGGGGGGAGTCTCATATGAGAATAAGAGAGATCCTGTTCTGAATGCAAACTCACATAATTTTCACCCCTAGCATAGAGTTTATGTACCATATACTCTCCCTAACATGCAGTTTTATTCTGAATAAAGAAAAAACTGTCAAATTAAATTTGCTAAACACAAACAGTAGGACTATCTCTCACTCCCCCCACCCCCCCCAAACTGCCTGTCACTTCAGTAAGAAGGGGAGTGTGATCAAATCTCAAATAAATGGGTAAAGCAGCATGAGACCTGATTGTATAAGCAAATGTGCCCTTTGATGGCGACGACTCCACATCTCGGGCTGAGTGAATGCCAGGGCCCTGTCACAGATAATTACCGACAAACCCAGCCCTTCAAACACAAACATAACGTGAAAATCTAATTACGTGCTTTCTTTACTTGGCCGGCCTCACCTTTGCACCACACGGCGGCACTGAATCGCAAACCAGTGAGCGTCACGCCCTTGTGAATAAAGCCGTATCCGTGTTCTCCCTGGGCTTCGTGTCTCTGATGGATGTAATACGGAAATATCCCGCACGGCACCTCGCCTCTGATATTTTAAGCTTCAACAAAGTGAAATACAGCCAAAGCGCTCAGAAGAACAGGCAACGGTAATTGTTAACAGCAAACTTCAAATCCAGTCACACAATAAACCCACTGTAATTTCTCTGCTTCCTCTAAGTCAGGGGTGGCGAACACGATCCATAGAGGGCTGGTGTAGATGCGGGTTTTTGGGATGACCTCTCAATCAGCCAATAATGAAGCAGTGGTTCTGAACTCCAGTCCTGGGGACCCACTCTTACTGGCTGATTGAGAGGCCATCCCAAAAACCTGCCGCCACAGCAACTCTCTGTGGATCAGGTTTAAATCAAAACTTTCATTGGAAAACTGCATCCATTTTTACACCTACTTGTTCTATGTAGGGTCAGAAACTTATCCGGGAAGCTATGAGTGGAAGGGCAGGGAATAACCTAGGATAGGGCACCAGAACCTCACAGAATACTCAAACCATTCACACATATAACTTAGCAAGTCAAATTAAACCTAGCTTGTTTTTGGACTGTGTGTTTAGGGGGGGGGGGGGCGGGGGGACATCACATGGAAAACATGCAAACTCCACAGACAAAGAGCAAGGACAAAGACTCAAACCCAGGTTCCAAAGGTGTGAGGCAACAATGCTAACCACTGCACTAGCACCCACTGGAAAGGAAAAAGATTATTTGTACTTGAGCAGACAAGCATGTGTTCAGGGTGACCTGTTAGCATAATCGGATCAGACTCACAAACCACATCTTCATGTTAAGTTGAAGGAAATGTAATCTTTTGTTTAATAACGATTCAAAGTAGCTTCCACATGCGCCTCTACCCCGGCCGGGAGGGAGAGGTCTGCTGATGAGCTGTCTGGAGATTTGCACTGTCGCTCTCCTCCAAGCAACAAGGAAAAAAAAAAAAAGTCATGGCAGCGATTTGTCTTGTGAAACAAATAGACCTTGTTGTTATGATATTTTTTCGCAGTGCTGGCTGTTAGCATGCGGGGCTGCGAGGGCCGCCCAAGACCAGCCTAGCAGGCGACAGCCGACGGCATGGACTGAGGCGAAGGAGCAGAAATAGAGCAAAAATCCTCAGCTAGATCTCGGCAATATCGCATTCCGGAGCCGGATAATCCGTGGCTGAACTTTGGTACTTAGGAATTCTCCACATTTTCTGAAATAAACTCCTGCGAGAGGAGTACAAGCCAAAATGCAACTGCAAACTATTATTGCTAAATACTAGCAGGATGAATAGTATGTTTGTATGTAATGTGTTTGTATACATGTGTATGTATGCATAACGGATGGACAATATCGTGGGAATGCCACAAGAAATAGGACTTTAACTTCGAAATGACTAAACCACAATTACAAACACAGCGACAGAGGTGAGTCACGTTAGGCTGGATGCCATTTAGGAGTCTGCATCAGCCGTGAAAGACATCTGATAATCAGCACTTTGATAGGCGAGTTTTCAAAACTGCATAAAGCAGTTAACAGTTCCAAAGAGGTTTAATAGTTAGTGCTTGGATTACAGGTGAATCATTCAGAAAAACTACATAATTTAATGCTTCAAGGGAAATGGTCTCAAAAATCATGACAGCAAATGCCAACCACGGGCAAACTGCATCAGCCAGGAACAGAGGCTGCAAGTCTAAGCTTATCGGCAGGAGCAGATGGACGCCGAACAGGATAGCCGATAAACACCACAAAAGTACAACCTCAAAAATGACCACAGAACTGAGTAAGCTGCTGTCTGACCCAGTCTCAACAAAAACTGCATGTCCTGAGCTTCACAGAGCTGCAATTTATGACAGGGCTGCAATTCAGAAATCACTTTTATCCAAGGCCAAGTCACAAAGACAATCTGGTGCAAGAAGTACAAATCCAGGGCCCCGAGCAATGGAAATAAGTAATATGATCTGATGAGTCATCTTTCACCTCTTTTACTTCATCTGGATTTATTTGCATCTGGGGAGAGTAAGTTGGCTCCTTGATGGCTGAATGCTTGTTGTGTATCTGCTTCTCCTCAATGCCTGCCAAATAAATAAATGTAAATGTCAGAAATGAGAGGCCATTTCACAGTAACTGGCCCCACCCATATGCTGAACACCGTCCATTCATACTCTTCCGGGTGATAATTCACCCATTCAGGAGTGTCCTCATGGACACCAGTATGAAATGAAACCCCTTCCGTAGTCTAAGCATTGCTGAACCTTTATGGGAAGCTCAAGAGCAGAGTGTGTGAAGTCAATTTACACATCCTTCATCTCTTAAAGATGGAGTTTTTATTTATTGAGGAATATATACAGCGCCTGACAGCATTCCGAGAAGCCATTCTGAAGTCAAACAGTGAGCCTAGCCCTTCTTAGATCCTTAATATCCATGTATTATTAGGTGTTTAGCCTATGTTTAGCCTATAGGCTGCCCCTGCGCTCTCACCCCAAGCTTTGCACTTACCAGTGTCTGTGCCTCTTATAGAAGAGCAAGATGAGATATACAAACATGGCAGGCATCTGCATTTTAAGCGAAATCCCAAAAACCCATGGACAAGATGTTCTGTCCTGCTCTGAACTATGTCCGGAATATCTGCAGTACTGATGCAGTTGAGGCACATGCTGAAGAGTCAGCTGGAGCACGGCCTTGCGGAGGCACGCGTCCAGACAGCCAGCCCACCCACAGACCCCCCCTGAGCACAGGAGACCCCGGGTTAATCGGCCCGTAGCACCAGGAGAATGAAAGGGGTCCCTAAAACAGATTGAGGCATTCATGATGGCGGACATGACAGACCCCGGCGTGCCTGGCGATCGACGCCCTGGGGCTGCCTGATTAAACGCATCTGAGCTGGGATGACTTGACCGAGGAGGCTGGCCACACTCCTCACACTCTATCATCTGTATTCCCGATATGAGCATCTGGAGCAAAACCCTTCCATCAGGGACACCTCTGCAGCGACTGGCTCGCCATGGATCTTCATTCGGGGCGCTATATTAAGCGAACATCGCAGGCCGACGGGGGTTAGCAGCCTCACAATGAGATTCCGTAAACTGCAGCAGCCGGGTGATGTAGCACCTGGGGCTGCCGCAGGCCTCCCTCTGCTCTGCTGCATCTCCTCTTAACCACCCCCCCCCCCCCCCCCCCCCCCACCACCCCGCNNNCAACCCTGCGGCTTTTTACTCGCTGAAAGATACAATTTGCCAGGTCCCCGCGCATTCGCCACTGCATCTGATAACACGCGTTGGGGGGGTGGCCACAGAAATGCAGGCGCTGCTTCTGCACAAGCGAAGTGAGGATAGGGCAGTTCCTTCAGGATGGGGATATGGCCGGGCGCTGAGCGCTGGAGAACGTGGAATTTAAGGGTCCGTCTCCCAGCCATTAAGAAATAAAGCAAGTCACAGATACAAAGAGGGGAGAAGACGACCCCCAATTCGGAGGCTCTGAAAGCAGGCAGAGAGTGCGACTTATAATCAAACTGACATGCCTAGAAATTCTGGGCAACTGACCAGAACTGACAACTGACAAAATGTCAGTCTGAGCCAAGTTCTACATACATTACCAGTCAAAAATTTTGGCACACACTGAGATTTTCTAAGTTTGTATGTTACTCACTTAACATTAATTAAAAATACACTCAATATTCTTTGCTAGCTAATGAATTTACAGTATGTTCACCATTTCAGTAGCTTAATTAACCAAAAAAAAATCATATACCGTAGTCATATCTTTGTTGTATGTTTTATCAAAATAACCTCCTCTACCAGTTATAACAACAGAGAAAATTTGAGACACTGGAAAATTAAATATTGCTGTTTCATGGGATGAAACCCAGAATTTTGTTGTCGACACACTACCAGGTAACAGGATGTCAGACATACACTGTTACATCTGCTTTCTATGTTATAAAGGAAACTTGTTTTATTTGAATTATTTTTTCATTTATAGTTATTCACTCAACTTTCCAATATTTGACAAGAATAAAAAACCTCCAGTTTGTGAAATAAATGGAAACGTGGTAAAAACCTGTGGTGTGCAAAAACTATGGACTGGCAGTGTATAATTTTACATATTTAAGAACCCCTATTAAGAACGCCACCAAGCCTTTCCCAACCCCCCCAAGAACTCCACGTACAGTCAGCATCCACAAAATAAACAGTAATCAAGCTGTAATTTAAAATATAATGAAACGGACTGATTCATTCTGCCAGTAAAGTGGATCACAACCATCTTACTTATTCCTTTATTGTATATGATTTATTTGTGGGATTTTCAACACAATGCACACAATTAGGGCACATATATACTGTAGAACCTTGCCTGTATGACTAAGTCTGAAAGAAAAGACGTCGATGGGTGCAACTTTTTTTAATATAATTTAACTGGTACCTGTCGGCACATAATGGTCGAGCTGGGAGCCTAGAGATTAGAGACATCGCCAAGAAGATCACAGGGAGAGCAGGAAGCCCCGTTCGTCTCCGCTGACCCGCGGTGGTCAGAACGGCAAGACGGTCGATCTCCTGCTTCATGGGGACGCCTATTGTACGCTGTGGCCGCTGTTATCTTGGACTCAATTCATTTGCCGCAGCCCTCGGTAATAACAGCCGTTTAGCGCAGTTAAATAGATCTCATTCATCTCAGTTTGCCCCGTTGTCGACAAAAACCATTGTTGCGCTGATACGTTTATTTAGTATTTCTGAATCGTGTGGCAAGAGCGGTGACCCAAAAGTGAATATCTAAAGTTATCCTGGCTAGAGACAACTGCGAGAGAGAATCGATTAATAAGCACAAATAATATTCCATTAGAGAGGTAAAAGAGGAACTTAAAAGGCTAAACTCAGAAGTGCAGTGGATGCAGCAGCAGGCCAATAAGACAATGTACCAACAAGAACGATGCAAGCCAGAAGGGAAGAAACAAAAACAAAACGGCTATCTGGACCATGTATTTCTCATTTTTTAATACGGAAAATATCTGCACTGTGCCCAGGTGCACTTTGAACGCATAATGCTGGGTTGAAAAAGGCACCCAGATGCCCAAGGAAATGGAAATGAACTCTGTTTTATAGCTAATTAAATTATTTTTTAAAAAATACCCCTTGATGAAACAAAATGGGAAGATCTTATTAAGTCTATGCCAAGGGCTGTGAGAAACTCATTTAAAATACAGCCCTACAGCCTCCTGTAAAACGGGATTTAAAAAATAACTAATATAAAAAATTGATAATGACTTCAGTGTTATTGGTTAAAAATTATAAAAAAAATCTTTTAAAGGAAGTCAGTAACCTCAAATCACAAAATGCAACACGATGGGCAGCTGAAATATTTTAGGGTAGTGAGTCATATTTTTTTAACAGTATAAATGTTAATTAATAACACACAGATAAACTGTCTGCTGAAAATTAATTTGTCTTTTGATATAGATCACAACAGCCTGACATATGTTTTCCCCACGTTTCATAAAACGATTTCTTGCCAGAATAAACATATGCACAGTATGCAAATTAATCACATGGCTCATTTTGAAAGCACAGATCTGCGACATTTAGGGGTCTCCCTGTGGAGTTCCAACAATGGAGACGCTCGGAGGTCTTTAGGATGTATTGTTAGTTGCTGTTCTGGTCTTTGTTCCCTTTGGGTTCCATCCATAGGCTTGTTTACTACCTCAAATGCTCCGCTCCTGCTCTCCGGTGCCATTTTTTTTCCTGCTTGCTGCCAGTACACCTATAAACCAGGAGGGTGATTTACAGTCTTCTTTCTCTGTTTTGATCCCTGCAGCATGATTGATAAGCCCCAAGAGTCAGTGTGACAGCTAGCGTTGCTCTCACAGAAGCGTGCCAGGCCCCGCTGGAGACTGGCCTTGACGGGAATGGTTAAGACGCTGAACTTAACTGAAAAGCAAAAGGTTCAGGTCCCTGGAAGGGATCTGTCATTATGACCCACAGCAAGGTACTTATCTTGAATTACCTGGTAATACATTCAGCCATGTCGAGTGGCGGGATCCACATACTTTCTTGTTACCCTGGATAAAAGTGTCTAATATGACCCTTTTTACACTCAGGTGATGAAGTTAAATGGTGGCCTTACATGAGAACTACAGACCACTACTTGCAATTTTCCCCCGTTTTTACATCCGTCCTCCAGGGGTGGTTGCTCTCATTTCCCCATAGAACGTTCCTCCTTATTCACTTCATATTTACTTAATAACCATGTTTATACTGGCAAGTGAGTGTCATTGACATTTCATCTCATGCGATTTCACCAGCAATCCCACACACTTCTTAAAAGGCCTGTTCTTATACACACAAAACGCACACTCAAGCGAACCAGAAAAAAAAGAATTAAAGAGTTTTTGCAGACGCCAACATTCCTGCCATTGACAGCCGCAGACCTGGCCTTTTAAGAGCTTCGTTTCCTAGTTGCAGTTTGACTTTATTAGCTCTTCACAAGAGGGTGAAGGAGATATCATCTCCGCCCCCCCCCACCCACTCCCTAACGAATGACTTTATTTTCAACCAGCCTGTCCATTATTTCCAAGAGGTGATAAAGTGATAACACAGGGCCCCAGAAGGTGGCAAACTCCCCCGTGTCACATGGATTTAATCCCACAGTCCAAAAACAAGCATTTAAGCAATGTGGTGCCCATTATTTGCCATGATATTTTGTGTGTGTATGTGTGCGTGTGTGTGTCCAACATCAGACCGGCATTCCTGTCCCGGGTTTGCCCCTGTGCTTTTTGAGGCTCCAGCCTGCCCAACCCCCCATTGACCCTGACCAGGATGAGCAGTTGAAAGACGGATGGATAAAGTTATGGCATTCTAATGCTGAATTTGACCTAATTACAGTTATTGTTAAATGACAGCCAGAATGGGGCGGGGCGAGCCTCATACTGTACCTCCGGGGTGAGGACTTTGTGTGTGGAGACTGCATGTTCTTCCCGTGTTTCTTTAGGCTCCCCTCAGGTACTCCTCTACCACCTGCAGTCCAAAGATATGCAGTCAGGTGAACTGGCGTCTTTATTTTTCCCACAGTCGGTGGGGGCCTCTGTGCTGGACTGGCATCTCAGCCAGGGTGCCCGCTGCTTGTGCCCAGTGCTTGCTGGGATAGGCTCCAGGCTTCCTGTGACCCTCCACTGAATCACCAGTTGGAAGATGGATAGACGGACATCCAGAATGCCAAAGTATACATGAGGCTCTGCACTATTCTGCGGTCGGGTTAACTTCTGGCAGGCCGTGATAAGGTTCCCGGGAAGGCTTGGATCCGAAGGCGCTTCCCTGTGAACCACAAAGGGGATGCTGGGATAGGGCGTGCAGCTCGGCACTCATGCCCGGGCCCAGTGGCAGTCAAAGCCCATGTGGTGGTTGAGACAATTTGCGATGGTAAAAGTCTGGGGTAGGGGGGCGCCGTTGCCGATTTGCTAAGTCCGTGCCACTCAGAAAATGCCGCATTGGGAAAATAGCGCATCTTGCCAATATCTGCCACCCCCAGGCCTGAGACGAGACAGCAAAAAGCCAGAGGAGAAAAATGCCTCCGATTCAAATCAAAGTCAAACTGACACCTACAACCCTTTGTATACACAGCAAAGGTCTGAGTGAGTCTATAAACACAGCAAACCGTTGTCTCGTTGGCTTTCTTGTTTATGAATGTTTTTAGCGGATATTGTCTTTGCATTGTCGTGTGTCTGCTGGTGCGGCCGCGGGCATTGTGGGATGGAACAGTGACCTCACATCTGTACACTTGAGGCCTATTGCACGTCTCCGGAGTCCTCGTGCTCTCTCTGCGTCTCTCCAGGTTCGCCTTCCACACTACAGACTCATAATCGGTTGCTGTGGGTCGGTGTCCCACATTTATCCGTAGGGAGTTTCCCAGCTCTGTGTGTCCTGGGATGAGTTCCCGGCTGACCATGACTGAAGGATGGAGGATGGATGCACGTTTGCTTTGTATAGGCAGAATATAATTACTATTATAAATAATTTGAGGAAGACCACGCAAGCCTTTATAGCAGGAATAGGGAAGAAAGGCTAGTGAGACTTGGGTATTGATGCTGGGTGATCAGGTCCCTTTCTGTGAGTTTGTGTGTCCTACCACTTCGCAGCTGAATTTGCACCCAGGTGTTTCCACTTCACAGTCACTTTACTTGTGGTTGACCCGGGCAGCTCTAGCAGGACAGATATGCGAAGAACCGACTTGTTGGAACGGTGTCCAATGGCATCCAATGATGGTGCCAGTTTGACTAACATCTTCTGTATGACCATCCATTCTGCCGCCACTGTTTGACGCTGGAGAATGCATGGCTGTCTGCTTACTTATACACCAGTGTGTCAGCAGTGGGTGTGGCTCATGTGGCCTGTTCTTGTAATTATTACGGGTGTCACTGTATTTTTCTCCATGTAGTGTATTTCTGCTACTTTTCAAGGGAGATAGTAACTTTTCTTACAGCCCCATTGGCAAACCACAAATTATTGTCACAGACCACATAAAGCTGCATAACGACCCCCAGCCCCACCTCCCGAGATTGCAGATGGCGAGTGACAAGGGGCTCAGTGTTCATGGGTTACAGCCAGGTCACCGGCATCTGTGCCAGTTTATATGTACAATAATGGATGTAATTGAGCCCTCTCATTGCTTGCTGATGATGGCTATTCATTATTATTAAAACGCCCCGCCCACCCCCCACCACACAATTCGCACAACCCGACGATTCAAAAGTAATCAGCTCTTAAAAAGGGAGTTAATTAAACGCCAGAATTCATATCATCTGAGGAGCAGCAGTTAATTTGCATACGAATGAAGTCTGGAAAGACTTTTTGATTCCTTTAGCATATTGGGCACGTGGTTAGTGACCGTTATTGGGAGGTTAATATTCTATGCCATGCCATTCTTCTCTGGGAAACGTTACACGTCAGCACCCTCCAAGCATAATCTCACATCGCTAATTAGACTATTGTTATTACGGGTCGTCTACCCCTCCTTGGACTGGAAAAGGACGGGGATCAAGTCAGTCATGTGATGAAGAGAAGAGATTCCAGGAGGGGAGTAGGGGGATCACAGTCAGTCCTTTTGAAGCCAATATCTGGGATCAAAATTCAATCAGCAGGTGGGCGTGTGTGTCAGAACGGTTTAAACAGGGCAGGGATTTTGGTTTGAGCGTGCACGAAAAAAGAAACAAACATGAGAACTGATTTTGTTATCCCACTTGTGCTAAAATAGAAAGAGGGACTGCTAAAAATGAGGAACAAGCACGCACGTCGGAAAGAACCTTGACCCTGACAGATGTACTTAGTAAATAAGGAAAGTAACGGCCTAGTTTGGAAGCAGAAAGCGTAAAAAAGAGGGAGAAATGATCTGGGGGAATGGCGTGGGGTGATAGGGGCAGGATTTTGGGGTCGGGATGGGCAAACGAGATGACATCATATAAAATTTGAGAAGCTTTTAGATGATAGGTGGGCAGGAACCAATGGGACTGACAAAAGCAGGGATCACTCAGAATAAGCTCCGGCAACAGCATCCCATGCTGCAGCTACAGTAGCTGGCAGTTTTCCAGAATCACCTCACAACACTCCTGTAAGCGAAGGGTAAGTGCCGTAAATTAGGCGTACGCTAACAGGGCAATTTCTCCATCACAGACACGTCAGCCGGAGGGCCTGAAATCGTCACGCCACTGAACACCCTCCAATTACAGCTGGACCGTGGAGACTCGCGTTCCACCAAGATTCTGGACACTCGCAGGTCTCCATCTCCTTGTCAGAAATGACAGAGGAAGCCTCGCCTCCTCTGCCCTCTGTAGTCGGCAGATGGTGTGACAGTCAGCGTCTCCTCTGCATGACACCACTGGCAAAACTTTCCAACACGTTCCGTTTTCTTTCCTGCAGCAAAACTTACAATGTTAATCTGTTTACTTCTGCCAGAATGTAATTGTGTGTCTTCTACAAGCAAATTAGGTCAGTTATGGCGCTCATGGTAAACACCATACATTATAAATGTCACTACAATTTAATTCTCATTGCCTTTCTTTCGTCTGAGTGACTATTTGAGCACCGTGGACATGCCAAGGGTGACACTGCAGACAGTTAAATTAGCAGAAACCAGTACTTACGAAGGCAATGAGGTTGCTCAAGACTCCCGATGCATGATAAGTAACTGCAGGTATTTCTCGTCAAACTCTGGGAGATTCATCGAACCTTTGGCCTGGGAGGAACGCGTTCAAAAAAACCCAATCATGATCCTTTGCTTCTAAGCTATGCCATCTTGCTGAATAATTCATGAGTCAGTTATTGTACGGAGGGCACTCCATTACATTGCACAGCAGACGCGTTGCACAATTAACTGCCTTGCATTTTATAACTGCCACCATTTACTTCGTGATACAAGAAGACAGTCCCCACAGAAAAAAAAAAATATATATATATTTTTTTTTACAAATTATTATGCAGAATGCCCACATTATACAACTAGCAATAATCAATACTAATTGGTCTCACAGGGGGTGGGAACATTCCTCATAGCAACACTTTTCCTAATTAGGTCTACAAGCTCCCCACTATGGCAAAGGTCAGCACCACACGGCATCTTCGGCCCGTTAGAGATGCACTTTGGGTGGCTGGGACGCCATTGAGGGCGTAAACCGGAATAAACGGATCAATATGGAGAGTTAGCCTATGAGCCGTGTGTAAATCCAGGAGCGAGTGGGTGGCTGATGAGCCTGTGGATTGGCTGGTCTCTGTCTGGGGACAGCGAGTGGTTTAGCAGTTAAGGAACTGGGTGAGTAAATAGAGTCAGCGGTTCGAGGTCCCGCGAGGGCCCGTGTCACCATACCCTTTCCCTGATAATGAAACCGGCCCATCCTGCCGTAAATACTCCGCTCTGTGGGAATGAGCTTTTATACAGAGTTGCTGTGTATGAAAGCTAATTATTGGTTAACAGTAATTAGTAGCTATTTAATTAGCTAAACCTCCTTATGTCTACAGAAAAGCAGGATTTTTTTGAGGCATGGATTCCACTACGGACCTAAACTCTCCTTACGGAGTTCAATTCATGGGGATTTTGAGACAACACAGGGCCCCAGTGATGATTAGGGGCTCAGAATTGCCACTTACGGGATATTTTTGTTTAATGCACCATTGTCTGTAAACTCTAGACACTATACTGTGGGAAAATCTCAGGCTGGTGCCTCCTTCTGAAATGCTGGGACCACCAGTGCTAATGCTTCAAGATTGGTTAGACCACACGCCTTCCCCATTCCAAATCCTTGGTGACCCGTGACAGAATCTCTTGACCCTGTCTGCAAACTTTTTATCATCGCTGTCCAATGAAGAACCTGTCAGTAGCCCAAAGAAATGCATTTTCTGAGAAATATTTTACAAAATAACCAAAAGACAGCATAACCTTTAGCACCACACATGGAAACTTGTCTTCGCACAACCTTCAGTGAATGGTTCAGTGTTTTTAATGGACTGACATAGATTGTTATCAGTGCGGCAAATATATCAGTGTCAACATGAAACAAACTAATTGTGATTCATGTTCACAATTAACAAAGATGTAAGCTAGCTATCTAGCCACCATCATAAAGCTGTTAAGATTAGCGATATACGTAAAGCAATCTGTACAACAATAATGAATGGAAAGGTAAACTATCACAAACCAAAACAGTAGCTAAATAGATGACATCATTAGTGAATATGTCATAGATGTCAAACACTATCAGTATGGGTGCATTCCATCTACAGTAGCAAGTCACAATCCTCTAAAAGTGGACATACGCGGACAGCAATGATAAACTGAGAGTCAGTCACATGACGATACCATTGGCACAAACGAGCAGTTATACCTAATAAAGTGGCTGCTGAGGTTCCCCCCCCTCACCCACACTCATGCACAAACAGTGACTGGACTGGACTTAGCACTTGTATTGAATCTGGAATTGATCGATTGATTGATTGATTTGTGTATCAAAAGAATATATCCACAGCCCTATAAGAGATGTGCTTAGAAGATGGATGGATGATTCAAAATAACATATATATCCATCCATCTATCTATCTCTCATTTGCCCCCCTGCCAGTGAGGCTGGAGCCAATCCCTGGAAGCACAGTGCATAAGGCAGGGTCACACCCCAGACGGGAAGATTTGGAATCGCCATTGACGTGATGAGCGTGGCTTCGGATCAGTCAAGGATGCGCCTCAGCTGCAAGAATTCGTAAGCCTCTAATCGTACATTTCATCATTTTCTCAGGATGAAAGTCCCTGCTAAGCTGCTTGATCCAATTAGCGACGGTTAAATGGTTATGTAAGCAGGTCAAAAAAAAGCTAACCCTGACCTCGTACCTCAAAGCTAATAGGTGCTGCAGTGCTGAGACCGCCCGTCTGCTACATGGGGAAGGGGGCAGCACACTGGCGCAGACGGCCGCCCCTCCCTGCAGTGTCTCCCCCTGCCAGCTCTCGACATCTACGCTCTCACTGAGCTTCTGGGACCCCTGGGTCTATCCCTGCCTAACCTGCCTCCGGCGAAATACAACAAAGGAACCATAGAGTGTACTTTGATTAGTCTGGACTGAATCTGCGAGGAGAGCTGAATCGATTTTATCATACGTGATTTTATCATATATCTGTTTATTCCAAAAAATGTGGCAAGTAAACAAGAAAGATTCTGCATTCAAATAATCTCAAAGGGAAATGGACCTGGAAGTACTTTGTGCCCGTTTGTGTGCATGTGTGTATGTATGTATATATTTATATATATATACTGTAAATACACGTGTGATTGTATTTATGCTGCGGTAGAAAAATCATGAATCCCCTCTCATAAATAAAACTCTGGACCTTTCAGATGGTGAGCAAAGTTATCTCCTTGATTCAAGCAATCCAGCAAAGCGCTCCTGTCACACTACGACACCAGGTACCCTGAGCACCCAGTTGATAGACCACAACTCTCAGTTCCAAATAAGGACTTCTAAGTCCTGATTGGTCACAAAACACTAACAAACCAAGCTGAAACGCATAACACAATTCTCTTGATCTATAGGTTCACCTTGCCAGCAAGGTAAAATCCACCTATTTTGCTCAGTTTACCAGAACTCAACTTCTACTTCAGATATGAATATAGATATTGATTATATGACATCGAATCACTGTAAATATTTGGTTGTCCTACGTATGTCCTACTGCGACTACTTTATAACTAACTCTTTGTGCACCAGTTGGGGAAGCTTCGAGTCTCTCCCTGCAGGTAGTTTCTCCCCCCCTCTTGCTTTCCCGTTTGTCCCTCCAAGGTCTGATTTCTCTTCAGGGCTTGCGGAACCAACCGCAGGCAGCTATCATGAAGCGAGGTCACACAGTATTCAAAACAATCTCTTCTTGCCTAAGGCCTAAGACATAACAGACCCAATATGCCTCCCC
>JAODKF010000118.1:533701-553434 GCA_026779585.1 Mormyrus proboscirostris | reverse complement strand
TTAGTTACTGGTTAATTAATACATTAAGTAAGAGTGCACTACTACAATGTGCCCCCTCAAGTAAAGTGTTACCAAAATTACAGATTAATTCACTTAAATAAACCACTGGTTGGTTGGCATGGTGATGGATTAGGTGGCTTTATTGCCTCACACTGTAATGGTTGTGGGTTTGAATCCCACACCATTGTGTGTGTGTGGATTTTACATGAGCTCTCAGTGGCCTTTGGGATTCATCCCACATTCCACAGACAAAAGTGAATTAGTGACTCTTAAACCTTCTGTTGTGCGTGTGAGTGTGTGTGTGTGTGCGCTCCCTGTGATGGACTGCCATCCCATTTCCAGTCTTGTGCAATAGGTTGTGTGGAATGGGGTCCAGGCCACCCCTGTGACCCTGTGGTTTGAAGATGTTCTTTCCCCAGATTACCCACTGTCACCACTGAGCACCACACCTGCATGAATGCAGTTCAGAGCTAAGCTGACGTGCCATCTTACCTGGTATAAGAGGCTCACCTTGCAGCTGATTAGTGCAAAAACAAAGACCAAAAAAAAAAAAGTGAAATTAGAAATCTGTCATATTCTGTCGTGCCCCCTTAAAAAGGCCCATTGACTGAGTAGTGCAGAATACTAATCACAGAATTTGACACGTGGATGGTGTTTGGTGCAATTAAACCATCACCCTATCCTTCCACGTCAGGCACATGTCATTAGCGCCTCAATTCGCCTCCCTGTTCCTCTTTCCTGCAGTAAATGGGGGCAGATCGTCCAAGGCTTCAAACACACACAGTGAGTTATTTAATTTAATGCTAACTTAATAAGAATACCTTAAAAAAGACCCTGAAATTGAGTGCAGCTGGGGCAAATGAAAGATAACGAAATCCTGCAGGCAAGGAATGTTAAAGCCATAAAGGAAGATGCTTGCAAGCTTAATCCAAAAGCTCTCAAATAACAGCTGCGCTACGTAAAAGCTTAAAAGAAGGATTGATCGATGGATGGGAGGAATTTCCAAGGATGGACAACAACAATATAGCTCCTAGGATCTCAGAGGCAGGCACGCCCCTCCACCACGTTGAAGGGTGATTCCCAGTTACTGAACCAGTCTACTTGTGTTTTGTAGACTTGGAAAAGACATATTTATGGGTGGATGGAATAGTAGGGAATAATTTCATTATATTAAAAAAATATATATTTCAGCTTTTTAGCAAATAGCCATCTTTCATGCATGTATACGCTCAATGTATCCATATTAAGACACCGAACTGTTGATTTTCACCAAATGAAGTTAATTATTACACACCGAATACCTGCAGAATTAGGAGGAAAAACTAATGTTACTATTTAGATTTTTTTGTGCAAGAACGGTTAATTGTTTTGACATGAAATTCTCAGTAAGCTCACAGTTGACTGATTAAGAAATACCATTTCAATCCTTTTCCAAAACAAGGGGGGGCACCTAATGAAGTTCCTTGCAATTTTACAAAAAAGCATGTGTAGCTCTTAGCCCTTATCCTGACCTGAAGAATTCAAAACGTTTTTAAAGAACATCTTTTTACGTCTGAAACACAGCACTCCTCAGTTGTACGTCTGGCTCAGACTGACATATTAAAGATATTTCAAAGTAAGAAACTTTATTGAATGCAATAAAAAAACATCATTTTTTTAACCAACAAAAGAAAAGGCAGAGGTCTTCTGTCTGAAAGGTTCACATATAATTGTCTTTTGCAAATGACAGGCTATTTGAAACATAACTTTAATTTTCCAGCTTGAATAACTGAAAGTTAATGGATGCAACAAAAAGGTATTCATAATTGGCAGTAATCATTGCCATTTCTACTTAAGGACATGTTTTTTTTGTTCTCGGGGTCAGACGGTTAAAAATGTCCACGGCCTTCTGTTCTTGACATTTCTGGACTCAAATTAGAGTTTTTTTCTGTTGATGGAGCGAATCTAAGTATCTCTAAAAGCAAAAGAGAATTCACCTCCCTCACAAATGGTTGCAACCTCCCACAAGTAACCTAGTAGCACAGGAATATTTTGTTGCGTTGAGTTTGCGTGTTCTCGCCCCATTCACGTTCATGTCGGCATTTTATGGGACTGGTAAACCGGTGTCTGGTACTGTGTGCGCCCTGTGATGGACTGGCATCCTTTTCTAGGGTGTTGCTCTGTTTCCTGGCATAGGAATGCTCACCGTGATCCTACACCGTTCTAGAAACTGCACAGCTGTGTGATAATAAGTTTGGTTTTTGCTGCACCTTCTCTGAGACCCAAAAAAAGACTCAATCACACAGGCGGTAGAACAGAGCCTTCCTGTTTTGTGTTCAGGTATGCTGGCTGCCGAATAGGACAGAGCTCATCTGGGAACAGCACGATGATGGAAAGTCCTCCTGAGTCCTCCCCCAGGCAGCAGAAACTTGAGTGCATTTTGCTCAGTTTCTACCTACTCCATCCTTTAAGATCATCTCTTGCTGTATAGATGGACATACTTGGAATCTCTGAGGGCATTTTCTTAACTTTTTAAATTGGAGTAGTCAAATCACAGTATGAAATAATGTACATATTTGTGGACAAAACTGGCAAAAATCATCTCATCTTCTTCACTTAACAAGCTGCCTCCTTATAGCAAAATATCATGTTTACCTGCCTTCTTGCCATTGTATGACTTCAAGCGGAGGAAGCGTTTTGCTATTTTACGTTATCCGTTGAAAAATAAATTGCATTTATGTGAAAGCTCTTTTCATTTATGGGCAATCTTCCATCTCTCTTGGAGAAGCTTTTACGAAAGAAAAGTTACCCCAAACTAACGAAATGAGCCTGCTAATTTAGAGCACGTCCCCTCCATTGGGGCCACAATAAAAGCTCAGAAGGGGTGCTGCACTTTGAGCGCACTCACCATTCTCGGCCTAAATGACCACACAGATCCCCTAATGCTCGCCAAAAGCCCAAATTACCTTGTTTTTCTCTTTTGTAGCTGCCAGTGCGCCGCCATTTCCAGGAAATTCTGCACTGAGAAAAAAAAAATATTCAGCTTTTCTTTCACTAGAAAAACGTTTCCATGTAATGAACGACAGTTTTTTTTTTTTTTTTTTGACCCCATACGCCGTCCCTTTAAAATGGCCGAACTGGCCTGACTCCTTCCAGTGGTGTCTTAAAGGGTTTAGGGGCGGCTTTGTCGGCTCTTACCTTGATCTGCCAGTGCATGCAAAGCGAGGGCAGGCATTTGAAATTCAAAGCACAGGGTTATCTGTAGATTATTGACTGAAAATGTCAGAGGGAACGAAAGAATTTTTTACTGGGAAACGTCTGCTGTAACATCTACCAAGGGCACAACCGCAGAGAAGATAAAAATGCAAAAATATTCATACATACACATCCATATATACGCGTACAAGTACATACATCAATAAATACACACACACAGCTAATATGCACTTGTAATCCAATTTATTAGGTAAATCTGCCCCTTAATGCAAACTACTAGTAGTGAATCATGTAAATGTAGCTGAACACATACAGCACACTGGCAGGGTCAAGAGATTCTGTTATTTGTTGCTAAACATTAGAAAGTTGAGAACGTCTAATCTAAGTGATTTTTAACATGGAATGATTGTGGGTGCCAGGCATGGTGGTTCCAGCATCTCAAGAACAGTCATGCTATAGTGTTTGGAGTAACAGAGAATGGTATAAGGGACATGAAAGCAAAGGCATTTCCGTGACCGAAAACCCCTTGAGAGTCCAGATGAGAATGGAGAAGCTCATTATTGCTAACAGGAAGAACACGCGTGTAACAATAACAGCTCAGTACGGCGGTGGTGTGCAGAACCCATAGCTTATCAACCATTGAAGTTAAAGGAGTTCTGGAGTATAAAAGGAGTCCTACCCAGTACTAACTAGGTGTATCTAACAGAGTGGCGACTAACTGTCACAAAGTATCAAAAAGAAGAAACGGGCATTTTTGCCAGAGTCAAATGCTTTCTCTCTCTCTCTCTCTCTCTCCCACACACACACACACACACACACACACATACAGGTTTGTAATTATATCTTTGCGGGGACCCTCCATTCATTTCTAGGGGGAAAACCCTAATCCCAACATGACAACCCTAACCATACGTAACCAAACAAAATACAAGACTTTTTTAGTTTTGTGATTGCATTCACAGATCTTTCTGGGGACTGAAAAAATGGTCCCCACAACATGAAAGTGACAGGTTTTTATCACATTTTGGGGAAACTGGATCACCACAACAGAACTCACAGGCACACTCCAAGCAGCCACCCCATGCCAGAAACTCCCTCCATCCCCTGAGGTTCATGCAACTGCTGCTGTTCCACCACCCCCAGGCTACCTGGCCTCACAAGGTCACTGGTGACATTTGTGCCCCCCCCCAGGGTGAACACCAACCTAGTTCTGCAAGAGCACATTCCTGTCCCCCTCCCTTCCCTGGCATTGCGGCCGATCCGGTTCACCTGCCTTCCCTTCCGGACTGTTCTGCAAGCCGGGTCGGCGCGGTGTGTGCCGGTGCCCAGGGAACTCAATGGAGGCCCCTGCCCCGTTTTTAAAACGCTGTATTTATGTCATTTAGAGTACATAAAGAGTCATCTCTCTGCTGCAGGAGAGGGACATAGATTTAAAATGCAATTAGAATATTCTAGAAAAGCACAGCCATCAGTGGCCACTTTTAAACACATATGCGTTCCCTGGATTCTGATCCCAATGCAGCTCTTGCACATGTTAATTGCTTGTCTGCTATGGCATTATTTTCTATCAGTTTCTGTTCATTATTATTATTTTTTCTCGACCGCTGTACTTATTATCTCAGATTTATCTGGTACTCTAGTCTGCAGAAATTCCATTGTACTTTGTGCATACTACGATAACATAATCTCAAACCCAGTTGAACCTGCAGAGGTAACAAATCACTCTCGATTTCCTTTTTTAAAGTAAAAGTGTGTTTGGGATTCTGATTTACGGTACCTTTCCTGATGTGTTGATGAAGAGTGGAGATGATTTTTATTGGCTGGGTCTCCTTTAGGGAGCCCAAGGACGCTGGGGGTGTTGATGTGGGTTTGCGTGACATGGTGTAAAAAGCTATGAGGTGCTAGACAAACTGAGCGATAGTGCATGGCTAATCGAGGCCATTAGATCGGCTCTTTCCTGAGTTCTGTAGCGGTTATCTCAGCAGGAAAGGCTGGAGATAAAATGGATGTATCTAGAGGACATGGGTGCTGTTAGTCCACACACCACCAAATCTCTAGTTCCTATCCTCCAGGCTTGATTTAACAAGGATAACTAGCCAAATAAGAGGCCTGTTTCAGCCCTAAATCTTGGACAGTACCTACAGAGTCTCTCCTCTGCCCTCAACGCCAGCTTTGGACCCTGTCTCGTAGGGACAATTCTGTCCTTGTGATGACCTTGTTGCAGCTGTCTGATTCAGAGTATTGCATGTGCTTTTTCAGCCTGAATGAATCCCTGGCACATCCTACACTGCAGCGTTCCTGCTCCACCACCTTCTGTCCTACACGGTGATACCTCAATTGCCTCGCAGTGCTGTGTCATCCTGCTTCATCAGTCCTGTGATGACGGCACCATGTACCAAATTAATGGCAAAGTCAGATCTTTAAGATCCATTCTAAAGGCAATAATATGTGTTGACACGATCAACCTTATAAACTCTAGAAAATCACCGAAGGCTACAAGGAATGCTAATCTACCGTAATTGGCAAGAAAGTCCCAGACATGTCATATTATTTTAACGTCATTGAATTGAACGATTTGGCCAAGGGCGATGTAAAAATGCATTGGACACCTGCCGCTATATCAACGAGCACAGCGTCATGTGAAGAAAACAGCTGAAGAATGAAACTGCTAGAAACTGAATCAATACGAGGAGCCAGGGCAACAGCGACTCAGGAAGTAAGGTTGCAAGACTGAACATTTGTGGAAAACAAGTCCAAATAAAAACAGCGCCCCACAATATTTATCCAGAAGAGAAATGAAGTGAGAGAGAGCGCTTTTAGGTTATTGCTATATACAGCCTGGTTTATTAATACAGTCTGGAAACAACCACTCTGTTTTATGGTAAATAAAGGTATCCATCGTCTAATTGTTTATGGTAGCCAGGGTCACGGGGGTGCTGAGTGGGTGGGGCACTGGAGTAAAACCAGACAGCATCTGTGGCTTACGGTATGAAAGCCTTCCACATACAGGGAAGTGAGATCTGGGGCGACACAGGAATGCTATAGGATTGTAGTGGTAAGGTACGAACAGCTTTGTGGGGGGGGAGGGGGGCACAGGCTTTGAATTCCTAATAAGAACAATGAAAACAAATGGCTAGCACCTTCCGCAAAGAGACCAGACCATGTACAGCAAGACAATCAATTTTACAGAGATGAATACCCACAGCGGGAACAACTGAATGTTTCTGTTTAAACTACCCTCATACCATTCATGAGTCATAAATATATTACTGTTCAATATGTGTTTAATATGCAATAAGATGACCATCCTTGTATTGAAAATCCCCTTCCTTTAAATTCATTTTTGTGAGTGCAGCCTACCACACCTTTTCCTAAAAGACTATTACCCTCTTAAATGCTTCTTGTGCCACGTCACATTGATCTTGGAAGGTGCTGAAATGCTACATTACTGAATGTAATGCAGCAGAATGCAGGGAGGGGAACAAGTCACTCCTTAGCTAGTCCAAGAAAAGTCTCGAGTCAAAACATTGCAAGTCTAAGTCAAGTCTCAAGTCATGTGCCCTCAAGTCCAAGTCTTCCAACCATTTTTTGCTGTCGAGTCACAAGTCATCAAATTTGTGACTTAAGTCCGAGTTAAGTTGTGACTCGTGTAACCTAAGTCCCTACCTATGTCAGATTTTTTACCTTTACTGATTAAACCTTGCTAGCAAAAACCCAGTACAGTATGTTGTCCTTCATAGAAAGAGATAGGTTGAAAAAATAGTCTCCACTCTGTCATGGTTGGTCTCACACAGTTTTTACACTCACATATATGCAGGAGTGATGCATCTTTCCAACAAACTAACTCAGCTAAATGGGAAATGCAGACAGCAGAGAATTAATATACACAAAATTATAAAACTAACGTTATTATTTCCAGAGGGGGGACTATAACCTCAAGCTTTCTCGAGTAATATGGTCCAAGTAAGATCCAAGTCTTGAGTCATCTACAATCAAGTCCAAATCGAGTCAAAGTCTTTCCATCAGTTTTTGAGAGTCAAATTTATGACTTCACTCCAAGTCGAAATGGGAATCAGTGAAACCTCTGGTCAAAGTTAGAAAGTTTAAGGCTTTTTAAGACATCAGAAGGTGTTTTTATGACAGTTGTGGGCCCCTGTATGACAGAAAACCATAGATTTCAAATTAGTAGGAAATTTCATACTCTCCAACAGCCCATTGTGTCACCCTGAGTCCCCAAATTAGAGCCAATCAACTGAACCTAGGTTTAGGGTTAGATAAGTTATGGCTTTTATAGACATTAAAAGCTGTATTCATGATAGGTCTGGTGCCCCATATAATGGGAAACCACAATTTAGTTTAGTTCCATCTAGTAGGAAATTTCATATTTTCCAACAGCTTGTGGTGGCAACTTTAGTCCCCATATTAGGGTTAGTGAACTGAAGCTAGGATTACGGTCAGAGATAGGAACATGTCACTCCATTGAGTCTTGAATGAAAACATTGCAAAGCTGAGTCAAGTCTCAAGTCATGTGCTCTCAAGTCCAAGTTGTTTTCCATCATTTTTTGCCGTCCAGTCACAAGTCGTTAGATTTGTGACTCAAGTCCAAATCGAGTTTTGAGTCATGTCATTTGAGTCCTTACCTATGTCAGGTTTTGGTACTTTTAGTGATTAAAACAACCACAATATGTTGTAGGATGAGTCCTTCATAGACAGTAGAGGTTGTCCTCATACAGTTTTTACATCCATATATATGCTGGAGTGATTGATCTTTCCAACAAACTATCTCAGCAGACCTTGCATTCAGCCAAATGGAAAATGCAGAGAGCAGATAATTAATATACACTGAAATTATAAAATTAATGTTAGTGGACTATATTATGGTGGGGGGACTATAAACTCAAGTCTTCTCGAGTCATTGGCTCCAAACCTGGTCCAAGTCTCGACTCATTTGCCCTCATGTCCAAGTCAAGTCAAAGTCTTTCCATCCGTGTTGTCCAGTTGAATCACAAGTCATCAAATTTGTGACTTGAATCTGAGTTGCGGGTCAGTGACTCGAGCCCCCACCCATGGCACAGAATGCTAACAATCCACTGGACCATTCCATG
Source organism: Mormyrus proboscirostris (assembly GCA_026779585.1). Taxonomy (NCBI): domain Eukaryota; kingdom Metazoa; phylum Chordata; class Actinopteri; order Osteoglossiformes; family Mormyridae; genus Mormyrus; species Mormyrus proboscirostris. The sequence goes on along the minus strand of JAODKF010000118.1, from coordinate 545,134 downwards.
TTGAGTAAGATGTGTACGGCCTACTCCAGAGTATCGATTTTCTTAAAGTCAGGCACCAAAAATGGCTGAAAATGCAAAATCTTTCCTCTGAATATCTTTTAAAATTCAAGGCCAGAGAGAGCATCGTCAAGCACTTTATGAGCTGCACTTCTGACTGAAATGCTAAAATAATATGGCTGCTTGTGATTGGTGTTGGACATAAGCCACTTGTGGTTCCCCCCGGGTCCTGTGTTCTGTTTTGATGCATTAGCCCCCATGTAAAAGCAGGCTCATCAGCTTTGTTTGGATGCATCAAAGAGACCCATACTGCTCTCTACATGACAGCTACGTGCTTTTATATCACTCAGAAACCAGGGAACCCAGACAAATGCAGTACAGGAAAGGGTAAACAAAGGAAACACCCGAAAAACACACAGAAAACGTTAAACAAGGTATTGTTTAGGGAAAATAACTGGGATTCTGGGACACGCATATCGGAGATGTAGCCAGGAGAGCAACAGGGCTAATAATTGGTAACAGTTTGCCACTGATTTAAATGCAGAAGGAGGCACATAAGGAAGAGGAGGAGTGGTAGGGTCTGACATGGGGGAACACTGGAATAGTTCATCAGAAACCCTGAAATGGGGTGGGAAATATGAGCCATCGACGGGGAGCCAATTAAGCCAAGCAATTGCTGACACTAGTGAAAAGCCAGCAGGATAATTAAAATGCACCGTCTCCATAATCCGTTCGCCCGCCATCAGGCGTCGACGTGAAATCCAAATTCCCCGCGTCCAGTTTAAATGTTTGAACAAGATCCTGAAATCAAAATGGAAATCATGCAACCACATAACCTTCTGTGTCTGGGCTCTGCTCCAGGAATTTCCCACTGAATCATCCGTCTTTACCTAAAGGACAAACAAAATCATTGCATCTGACTCCGATTAATGCATCTCCCCTCTCTATCTCCTTCGTGTCACAACTACAAAGAGCAGACTGGGGGCCAGATCCCATGAGCTACATGTCCCGTGTGAAAATTACCTACAATTATTTACCTACCCTGGACATGCCTTGGTAGTCCAATACAAACAATATCATGAGCTACTAGTGAATTCTCTGTACAGTACTTGTTGGTCGAAAATGTTGAGTAATCCAGTTGTTTTTATTTTTGCAGTTTTATTCCATGTTGACGGGCCTTTCCTACAAATGCATTTTTGTTCATTAAAAACTGCGTGAACACTCGCGGCAATCCATTTCCCTAATGTAACCACGGAGCACGCACTGTGGCAGGAAACCCACAGGGAAAAACATACAAACGCCACACATGAAGAGGACAGGACTCAAACCCACAACCACAGAAGCATGAGGCCGCTGTGCTACCCACTGAGTCACAGCAACGCCCTGACTGTGATAATATATCATCCAATTCAAGATACTCCACAGGACCTCAAATAACCTATAAAAAATGAAAACAACACGTAAAGTCGATCCTGCAGACAAAGGGCATTGTTATACTGCAGAATGACTGCCATTGTTTTTACCATCGCACTATTACTATTAAAATGCCATTATTGAAAAACAAACAATTATCACATCAATCTTACTCTTATTAATCGTACAAGAAAAACAAAATGAAATAAAAAAATCCAGAAATGTACAGCCTAATGAATGACACCCCTAACCTGCATGGGAATGATTAATATTACACACGGCACATCTTACAGTTGCATTATGGGTAAGTGAATCACAGCAATACAATGACACTAGAGTAACTGTGAAGGTTATATCCACATGCACAGTTTGACTTATTGAGAGGTGAATTGAAATAACCCATTATCCTCCCAAGTCACTATATTGTCAGAGAGGCCCACCCCTTGATCCCGTCAGCAGATCTGAATGACCGCAACTAGGAGCTGGAACGGAGGGAGGTATCGAGATTGACAGAGACCTGTAAATATCGCCAAATGCAAATACAGGATGGAGAAGAAATTAGGTCCAATTTCAGCCAGGCGGGGGTTAGTGGATGACAATGGCGGGAGAACTGAGTGTGCCAAAACCTCTGGAAATGTGCAATAATGATTTAATTTTTTTTTTAAACAGGTAAATTTATTCTTCCACATGATGACAGTACTGGAAATATCTTTCTAAAAGTATAGTATTGCATTGTAGTTTCTAGTCTGTTTTTACTCATAAATTTAACCATGTTTCTGGTAATTAACATGAAGGCATTGCATTTATAATTAGTAATTTTCTGATAAACTTGGGAGTACAGAATGTTTCCTTTTCATTGTCATCCCTTTTTCCATTATGGCTCCATGCACCATGGTAATTGCAATTCAGATTTGATGGGAAATCTTTCTGTAGTGTTTCACTCTGGCAACTTGTACCATAATAGCTACAAAGTATTAGAAAGCTACGTAAGGAGTCATTCCCTGGAAATCAGTTGTGGTAAAATTTTAATTTATAATTGAGAAGGACATAATGTGACAACATGGTGTTATGTTATAATGACTTAGGCTCTTTTTATTTTTTTTTGCTCCCACTAAAACTGGATGCCATTTCCGCTGCTGCTTTACTCATAGCGTCTCTCATTTCTGCCCCATCCAGGGAAAACCTGACTTGAACACTTCCCTTCCGATCAGACAAACAGCGTCTATTTTTAAACAGCCGGTCACCAAAGTAGTCAACCATCCCAGCAACAAAGTGAAGAGTGACCTGCAGAGATCCTCAGAACAGCCCAGACAGGTTTGCTGTGTGTCTTCATCAAGGCTTGTCTCTGCTTGTTCTTCATCACAATGACGTGACATTCAATCATTATTTTTACACTGAATCTTTGTTCTTCTGGAGCAGAAGCTAAATTTATATTGTCATCTGAAAGGGGAATAGATGAGCGAATGAATGAATGAATGAATGAATGAATGAATGCCTTTATTGTCACTGCACAAGGTATAAAGAAATTGGCAGTCTATCCTCGGTAATGATGTCTTAAATTGGAACTGTAGTCTAAGACTACATGAAATACTTCTATAAGTATTAACTCTGGGGTTCAGTTTTATCATTTCATTGTTTTAAAGTGTAGAAGTTTTGTTTTAATTACATTATTCCTCATTGCATCTTTTAAGGGGTTACAGGGGTTAGACAGTGAAACTGGCCTAAATAGTGTTCGCGGTTTCACGGCTCTGTATGTGCAGCCTGGTGGCCAATTTTAATCTTCACTGATTCCATCAGTAAGCATAGAGTGTGAAGGTCAGCTGAACAATCGCACAGCTGTACGTAAAATATCGCAACGTAATGAGTACCTTCAAACAGCATACTGGGAGACAAATTGTTAGTGAGCGTCTCGACGGCACATCTGTGACCAGGACAGGAAATCTTTGTGGCGTATTAAGGGCCGCGGTATCCTGAGAAATGTCATACCAACAAAGGATGGACCATATCCAACAGCAGTAACTGTGAATGCAAAAAGAAGCTGTCTGAAAGGGATGTCTGGGTATTAACCTGGATTGTATCCAAAAAACATGAAACCAGAGCTACCCACATTGCTGCAGAATTAAAGGCACTCCTGGTATAAAACTAAGCATTTAATTTTCATAGTCCAAACCCTGTATATTTTTGGAGTTATATAAATTACTCTGCTAATTTTATTTGCTATTAATTAGCAGGTTAGCTGTCCTGCTGCATGATTAGCATACTGCCTCAGTAAGTAAAAGCCTAAATAAATTGAGATCGATTCTCTCATGTACTTAAGTTGAAAAAGCACTCTCCCCCCCCCTCCCCACTTAGAGTAAATGTATTCTCCTATCCACTGAAGTCTGGATTTTCCTTGCACTTAGGTTCGATATGCACTTTGGGCAGAGAAACAGTGAAATACAGGTGTGTCATATGTAAATAGGCCTTACATTCATTCTGTCACCACTTAATTGCATTTTCACTACGGGCACTGGAGGGCTGTATTGTCATGCACTTCTGCATGGCCAAATGCAATATTGAGGTATTCAGAAAGCAGAAGGTTACAGATCAAAACGTTTTGTAATTATTACACATTTAAAAGTAAATGTTGCCAAATCCATCCATCCATCCATGCATGTTCTGTAACTGCTTAAAATGCATGTGAATAATTCATATAGTTATATATTTTTATGTACTGGTGTATCATTCTTATACAAGTACAGCAGCCCTTTCACATTTTCAAGGGTTAGGGGGTGGATGATGTTGTGATTCATAAATAATTCACAAATAATACTTGGGCTCCCCTAACCTGCTAGCAAGAATGATCACATAAAAGTCTATTTATTGCCATTTTTCTAATTACTATACTGTACTATACACATTTTATGTCAAATTGTCATTTTCTATCAAAACCTTTTTATATAGTATACATTTCTCCAATCTTTCAGCAATTATGTCATAGGAGTGCCATAAAAAGATAAAATAAATACAAAAATTAATGATAGATACATGCTTTTCCCTATAGCTTTTCTTCTTGCTATTATAATTATTTTTCACTAATATTATACTGTCTACCATGCGAGTTTCTGGCAGCCCATAGAACCCCGTAGTAGATTTTTATGAAATTTGGCACATTGATAGAGGACAGGCCATAATATCCAGATATCAAATTTGGGGTTAATTCATCCTTCCCTACAGCGCCATCTTCAGGCCAAATTTAAAAGTACATTTCTGCTTTTTTCTACTTGGATCTTATGGGTGCTATATTTCAGTACACAAAACACCTACAATCCACGTAAAGGAGCAATGTACAGTATGTGGTTTATATTTGAATGGTGACTCGATGCTTGTAAACATGGGGGAGAAGTGAAATGCGGATCATGCGTGCCGTGATGTGTTGGTTGGGATGGATGGGAATTATGGTACGTAAAAACTGTACAAACTGCAGCTTAAAGCAATTTTGTTTAGTTATTACAATATGTGTCAATATATTACATTTGTAAGTTTCCACTAAGTTCATAATGTAATAACTTGCACATAATGCAATAACATATTACATTATATGCAATAAGTTAATACATTATGCACTTGTTTTTTTATTACATTATTGGCAGATTATTGCATAATGAGTTTTTAATTACATTATTAAATTATATGCAGTTACAATTTATGCAGTTATTACATTATGATGTTTAACACTGACAACATTTCAGCCTTTGAACCCCTCAGTCATTGCTTGCAGTTATTATTCTTCTTATATTATTATTATTATTATTATTATTATTATTTGTTCTGCACTAAAGCGGTATGAGTAGCAGAGACCTGTAAGGTGTAGAAACACCAAATTTAGTGGAATGGCGCAGAATTCCCCCTACAACAGCAATACACGCACTGAGCTGATGGTGGCACTATAACGCAATATTTTATGTTCTGTTTTATGTATCTCCAGAACCATCAGTTTATGGAAACAAAATTCTTTTGTCTGGATATTTCTTGCCTCGTGGCAGAAATTATTGCAAATAGGACCATAAAGCTCTGCTTACTTATTTTTTGCTCTTTTGCATAATGTGAAAAATCTGCGATTCTCACCAAATTTGTAGTTGTTACGTCAGTCTGAAACCCCTCCCCAAAGTTCGTAAAAATTCACGACCCATTAGGGAGTACTGTAACCCAAAATAGATTTTAACTAAGAAATTATTGGACACATAAAGATGAAATGTCGTATACTTGTTCATGGCCAGATCTCCTGATTTAATCATTTAATGAAAGTTCATCTACTCATCAAACATGGCTGACAACAGGCAATCAGATTTCAGCAGGCTATAATTACCCTTGTATATGATCGAAAATCATGAAATTTGGTATCATGGTGCAAAATTCCTTCCACTGTTCAGGGCTGTAAACACTGGTCAGTCTAATAGTGGTGCCATAGTGCCATATTTTACATTTTGGCTTATTTTCTGAACTGTGAGTCATAGAAAGTACATAATTTTTTTTCCACATTTTTTTTACTTCAGACAGTCATATTTGATACATAAGAAGATTAAAATTAGTATGCGTGTTCAGGGTCAGATGTCCAAACAATTCATATAGTAAAAGTTAACCTACTTATCAAGTTTGGCTGTCAACAGCCAATCCAGTTTCAGCAGGCTATAATTACCCTTGTATATGACTGAGAATCATGAAATTTGGTGTAATGGTGCAGTTTTCCTATCACTACTCAGGCCAGAAAAAAGACACAGGTTAGGCTTATGATAGCTATAGCAGGCATAGTCCTTAGGCCCTTAAATAGTAATGATACAGTAATGTAGATATTATAAAGCCATACATACAAAAAGTGCCTCCATATTTAATATTCATTCATTTACAAACATTCTGATGGAACATTTAATATTTAATGTGACCATAGCAACCAGGCCAAAGTGTTGGACCCCGATAATCACCACCTGCAGCTATATTTCCGTATTGCTTTTGCGGTTTCCCAAAGGGCCAAGCTGTCAATCATCTGGCTTGGGTAAATGTGGGTAAATGCACATGACATCACAGTAGGTGGAACATACTTTGGTTACACCCACTAAGTGCCAAGAAGACTGGGTGGCAGCATTAGTGTTTAGTTTGAATGCCATGCGGCACATCTAAAAAGGTAGAGAGTTGCGATTCATTGTACATTATTTAACAAGTAATCGGGGTTATTTTTTTGTAGACTGCTGAAAGCTAAAGAAAAGAAGAAAATGTTGCTATGGACTGTAGCGATCCAACTGCAATCCAAGATCCAATTGTATAGGATTTTTGGGTAAAATCCTACCTTAAGTTATATACTGTAGCAATTAACTGTTTAGCATTGTTTGTTTATATTTTATGAAACACTAACGTTTTTGTCAGCATTCGTTAAAAAAACATTCTTGATGAGCCTTTTCGTATAACAGTGGGGGGTGGTTAGATAAGTAAGCTAGCCATGATAAACCCAGTTTTCCTTATAAGGGACTACGCCATAAAATAAATTGACAGGTAGCCAGATAGCTTTAAAAGTTTCTACAAAATATGATGTTAGGAAACCTGATTGCTGGCCACAGTCCATGGCCACTGGTCCGTTGAGAAGTTGCATGGGTCCCTGTCAAGTGTAACCAAATTTAATTAAAGCACATAATTGCTTGCTTTGCAATTTCCTCAACTAAAATTAGCTACATTGCAGATTTATTCTTTTTATAGCACTCCTATGACTCTCTATGGCAAGCTTAAAGAATATTCTCATTTAATATTTCACAGCCAATTCATGAATAACCAAAGCAGTGAACTTCAAATGAGCGAATGTGAAGGGGTTGCAGTTTATTCAAGTGCTTTACCATTAGGCAGGATTCCAGTATCTTGTCAACATGTGTAGTAGGTGAATCCTTAAGGCTAAATGACTGGTCCATTAAAAAATAATTCATTCAATTAAAGTAAGTAAAAAAAATAAAATAAAATAAGGTTCAAAGGAAGTAGTGCAGGGCCGTGCAGTCCTAGCTGTGAAGGCCAGTGTCTATGCCGCCTTTTGTGAGAGGACTGTGAGGACTCAGGCAATCAGTCCTCTAATTAGTGATCTAATTAGGGAGTTGCACTGAAAACCCACATACAAAACAATCCTTTCTGGATAAGATTGGCCACCCCCTTAGTAGTGTCCTCACAACCTTACGCCACAGTGCATGTACTTGCGCGCCTGAGAGAGTGGGACAGAAGGAGACACCCTTGTCTTCATGTACTAAAACTGTCCGACAGAGTTCAGTTCAGTCTATGCTACTAATAATACTAATATTTGCATACTGTATATATTGGTTAGGCATATTAGCATGTTTACAGAATTCTTCTTAATGAAATGGTGAAAAAAGCTGAAGTATACAAATTCATTTTTAAACACAATATAGGTCATTCTCATGAACTCATTACCGTAACATATCAATTTTCTATAATTTAAAAATTATTATGACAACAGGCTCACATTATATTGTCTAAAATGTCAATTTTGCCTTTGATAGTTAATACATTATGAAGTAAAACAATTGGCTGTACAAAACAAATAAACAAAGGATCATACATATAATAATTGTCTATTGTGCGTTTGCAAAAACTGAAAGATTTAAAACAATTTTTATCTAGTTTTGTGTTATTTAATTTTGAAACTGCAACAGTAGTGCCTATTTGGGGAAAATGGTAGAGGGATCATTAAATCAGAGCTATACATAATTTATTTGGGTACGATTAAATTTTAAGGTAATGTCAATTGCTCTGCGCAAAATTCATTCACTGTATTTCACTGTAATATTTCATTTTTGTTAAAGGATTCTCATGTTTGTGAGTGACCAAATATAAGCATAGTGCTTTCATTTATTTTCAAAAAAGGTTTTTTGTGTATTTCAGTTAGGTTCACAATATAAATGGAATGGCACGTTGTACCATAATTGCCATAATTGTTGGGGGGTGAAGCCTACTTTTCTTGCTTAAATTAATTATATTTGCTGCATGGTCACACCTTCGGGTTAAGATTAACCCCACTGATGAGGGGAGAATATACTTAACTTAAAAGCACGTAACCTTTCAAGTGCTTTTTTTGAGTTAAATGCCTGATTGGACCCCTAGGTGCATATACTGAAAATGGTATGGTCACCTTTCTACTTTAATTGAGCTTCTGGTCCAAATTGTATGACCTCAGCTGCCTAGGAACAGTGTAATAATGGAGCAAATCAGTGACATAGGAAGGGACCAGCCTGTTTTAATACTAAAAAACAATTAGCAGAATTTTAAACTGGATCCTGTATTGGAGTGCAAACCAGTATAACAAAGCCAAGGCTGGTATAAGACAGTGCCTGTTTTTTGTCTTGGCCAGTAACCTCACTGCAACATTCTAAAATAACTGCAGGCATGACATGGATGACTTAGTGACTCCTATGTAAAGAGAATTACTGTGATTTAATAGGATGAGATCAGGACATGGATGACTTTCATCCTTTCTGTAGGAAATATAAATGATTTAAATAGAAATGATTTTAAATATTTCTGAGATGATAGAAGATTTTACTACTGGATTTATGTGTTGATCGAATCTAGGATTGCTTACACCAAGATCAGTGGCATGCCATTTTGCATAGGGGGAAGAGTTGACCCAGGCTCTGAGAAACACAATCAATGTGATTTGATGGTCACAATAAAATAATTTAAGTCGTATTTTCATTTAGTTGAAGAGCATTTTGAGCCATCCAGACCTTTGTTTTTCAGGCAAGCAAATAAGTTCATGGGGTAGTGGGGGGCATGGGGTTTCAAGAGTAGGTAAATCTGAGTTTCATCGGCATAGCAATGGAAACACGATAGGGCCCAGAATGGAACCCTGAGGAGTTCCACATGTAATGGGAGCGATGAAAATTTCCAGTATTTACAGAGAAGCTTCACTGGCTACCGTAAGACGTAAACCAGTCTAAAATTGTGCCCTAATGGCCAATAAATTGCACAGTGCCCACAACAATAATAAGTAGGGTGTCATTTAGTATCTCTAATAACACAGCACTTATAGGCAACTATTTTTTGGAATACCAACACTTATCTTTATAAAGAAAAAGAATTTTGTGTGATAAGAAGTTCATGATTAAAAAACGACCACAGGCATTTGCATTACAATAGTGTATTAAAAAGAAAACATTCCAATAATCAAATGTCTTATTGGGAGGGCATAGATGGTCCATATTGCATAATCCACAATCCTAGAGGGCAGAGAATGTTTTCAATGCAGTAGACTCACATAGGGAGGGCAAAACAATGTATCGTGGCCAGTGTTTGAGCCTTTTTAATAAAAGGGAAAGAAAGATCTCTTAAAATTACAGTTGCTCTCTTTATTGACAGCCACTATTGGGTTAATACCAGCAGCAGCAGGATGTTGACAGTTTTTATAGCACTCAGTCACATGCAGCTTATATGAAGCAGCTTTGCGATCAGACCTGTAGGCCATCTCTCTATTCAGTGCATCATGAAAGGTCTTTGTCCAGCCAGGGTTTCTGGATGGAGCTGCCATAAAGGCGGTGCAAGCAGGGCAGCTGCCCTGGGTCCTGCCTGCTAAGGGTTCCCACTAGATAGAAGCTTGTCTAGAAGATAGTAATAAGTTCTAAATATTTTTGCATTGAATGTATGTAGCTACATTTCATCTGAATTTGTTGTTTTGTAACAGTACACATTCATTGTGTACAGCTCGGTACCTCGACCATTTTCAGTTCAGTATACACAATGAAATGAATGAATACATTTATTGACAAGGGTGGTACCTACATTCACAAGTAGATGTCTGGTATGGAAAATATAAAAAATTGTGGTAATTGTGGTTGAGTTGATTATGGCTGCTTACAGTCAGTCATAATTGGCAGTTTGAGAACATTTTGACTCATTTGAGACAACATGATCTGAATGATTGTTCAACCGGAGTAAGGCAGAAACAGCCTCTGCAAATTACTACCCCCATGGTAATAAAGGCACTTTTACCAGGAATATCTGATGGGTACTGGAAAATATTTATAGGCTTCAGGAGTGTTTATCACTAGAGATTTGTGGCCATACTCTGTAGTAAAGAACACATGATTTAGTTCATTATGATTGTTATGATATTGTAGTTTTGTCTTTATTTATTTGTTAAACATAATTGTTTTTACAATGTGCAAAAAAGCATCTCTTAGGTTTTGTTATTCAGATATGTCGACAGACTCATTGCCATTGGATCGCAACTGTTCCTGATTGTGTTGGTGTTTGCAGTTTTATTAATAAATAATTTCAAAGCAAATGCTGTTTTCCCTGCTCTCCCAACATTGCATCAAACCGTGAACCCAAAACCAAGGTTTTTACTGAACCATGAATTTTATGAACCATTGCATCCTTGCAAATGTAAATCTTGTCTCGTGGTGTAATCACTCAGCCGAGGGTCACGTGATCTGCGTGGCCACGCTTCCATTTAGCACAATTGAGTCTTGAAATGTCACACTGTAAACTGTCGGCAACTGGCGAGTTGTTAATCTTCGTTATTCAATAAAATTCAGGTCAACCCAAATTTATTTATATAGTGCATTTTCACAATATTACATTGTCTCAAAGTGCTTTACATTGTCCCTTCTGGGTGCCCGTAGAGAGCAAGCCAGAGGTGACCATAGCAAAGAAAAATTTCCTAGTAGGAAGAAACCTTGGAAGGAACCAGACTCAAAGCAGGATCCCAACCTCCAAGGATGGAAAAGACGGTCCAAAATAGTAAAGTTCCATTATATAAAATAACATTGTGTAACGTCCAAGTATAAATGGTGAAGAAGCTGCTTCCTTTGGTGGGATGGAGGGGTAATATGGTCCAGCAGCATGCAGGGGAGGGCAGCAGATGTGTAGTCAGGGTGGGTGGGCAGGCAGAGAACTGCCCACCATCAGGAGCTCCCAGACAGAGAACTGAACAGGGCATTAATAACACTGGGTGAGAAATTTTATTTTGTTATATAAGGTATTCTGTAGTGTGGT
>JAODKF010000118.1:498897-533601 GCA_026779585.1 Mormyrus proboscirostris | reverse complement strand
CACCCCACCCCACCCCGAATCATGAGATGGTGCAGCAATGCACCAAAAAACTCAGCGATGGAGGAGCGCAGGGCACAAACAGCTGCGTGACATTGCTCAATCACCTTCACCCGGCAGAAAAACTGGGGCATCTCATATATATATGGGTATGTAATTACCGCATGGATCGAGACGGATTACAGGAGAGCGGAGAATGCAGAAGCTGCGTGCTCAGGAAGAACGTCTGATCAAGGCTGATGAAAAACAGACTTTCTGTCGCAATAAAGAAGGGGAGGTCCAGTGGAAGACACTCAGGTCACGTTCACGTTACACCTCTGACATCCTGGTATCGACTGGCGCGTTCAGAATAGCACAGAAGTCCATTCTGCCACGACCGTAGGGACATATGTATTGCACAGAGGCTGCGGTGGACCAAGTGCGAAAAAGAAGCAGGCTGCTACAGGGACAGCGATGAAGATTCCTAAACACTGGAAGGCCCCTACGGAGGCAGGGGAGTGAGCTTGCTACTGTCTAGAATTGAGAATGAAGGCTTCTTTTGAGAATGAGAATCCCAGTCAGTCATGAAATCCGCAGAAGGATTGTATGAAATTATGGAATCTACAGTGTGTCCAGATGAGGGATTTTCAGATGTGGATGTTTCCAGGTTTTCACTAAACATTTTTCCAAAGGCAAATAAAACTTGTACAAGGTCAGCGTGCCCGCGGGAGGCCGTGCAGCCTTTTGGACTACGACCCCATGAGGTTTTTTTTTTATTCCGCGAACTGCTATAGTAGTTTTCTCTCCACACATAGGAGGCAAAGCTTTTCCTGCTTTTACGCTCATCGAAGGTGCTATACCTAATGGTTATTTGCTGCTTCATCTTTGTTAAAAGCTTTCTGACAGCTATGACAGGGAAGGGGCAATATAATGAACAAAGTTAGAAATGGCAAAAAGACAAGGGAACTAGCAAAGATTCTCCTTTGGGGTGACACAAGTTTTTAGGACACCGACTATTGTCGTCTCGCGCAGAGCAGCTAAAGAGCTGAGACTACAGCTCGGTGCCTATTCTTCTCCAACTTAGTCACCCTCGACAGGCCCTCCTTAATTACAGTGGAGCCCAGCTGGGATTCACGAGACACTTGCTCACGTGCGTCAGCTTGGGGTGCCTCTGCAATGAAAGGCAGCACAGGGCTATGAAATGAAGAAAAATCCTGGCAACGTTAAAAACTGCTGCAGGCTTCTCCTGAGACAGAAACAGAGAGAGGAGGGCAGAAAGAAAGAAAAAATCTGCAAGGGTTTATTATCCAGAGACTAAAACGTTAAAAGTTTTTAAAAAATATATTTATTAGCATTGTGAGTTTGGCACCTCTGACCTGTCATGTTCAGAAGACACTCTGAAGAACCTTCAAAACTCACAACAGTCTTGGATTTGATCAGTATTTGACAACAGCACCAACCATTTCAACAAACATTTTAGAACACATCAATGACTTTCACTAAGTTTATCAACAGGTCTTATACGAGGCTTTATGGAAAATGAGAATCCTAGTTAGACTAAATTATGTTTAAATGAAGCAATATGATATGTGACAGTTGTGTGAGTCACACTGTTGCATGCTGGATTTGACAAAAAAAAAAAACAAAAAACAAACTGAAACCTCCATGCTGTGTGGGAGCCTGCATGCAGCCACATCAAAGGTCTAAACCTCCAAGCTCCCAGAATGCAAAGCAAAAAGCATTGTTCTCATGAAATGCTCACATAAGCGCAAATAGAAGGTCGGAACGGATACGAATGATCTGTAATCCAGCACCATGACACGTACAAAGCACAAGTGCTTAAAACTGTCAGGCTTCCTCCACTTGATAAAAAATATGTGACCCTGGGATTAAAAAAAAGACATTATTCATTTTGTCACATTGCTGGACTGGAAAACAAAGTGTTAGGTGAAAAAGTGTTAAGTCACACGGCGCCGGATGCTTGATGAGAGCAGGCTGCAGGCTAATGAATCTGAATATTAAGGGAAATCATTTAGGATGGAACCAAACAGAACCAGATGGAACCAAACCAAAGTAAGAACTTATTTCCACCTCCAGTGTGGTGTTTTGGCCTCCAGCAGAAAGACTGGATTTTCAGCACAGCTTTACTTCCTGGATAATGGAGTTCGCTTTATGTCTTAAAATGTGTTATCGCTCAGACTGTTATTCGGCACACGGTTTGGGCGAGTATATCTGACAATGAAATAAATAATGCAATATAATCGTAACCAGCACTAGGATTTCATTTGGATACTATTACGGCTACAATGATGTTCCACTGAGCAACCCTCAAATCCATTAAAAGATACTCCAGAGTATTTAGACATCAGAAAAAAGCCAAAGACTGTTGATACACAAATATGTACAGAGACACTAAATCTCCCTGTTACACGGGTCCATTTGTTGCGTTCTGGTAAAGATCTTGCTTCGCTGTAATATAATTTTGATCATTATAATTATTTAAATAAACAATTTGTGACAAAAATCTGTGATGGTCACATTCACACTGAGCTTAATTTTAAATTTTGAAAGCATCTGTACTGTAATTTGTCAAGCTGTATCTTTTTGCAATATAAATTGGATGCAGTTTGATTGATGTCCTGGCTTTTTAAATGGATGTGAAATTTTGTTGAGTAATGGGGAAGATAAATGCTGAGTATTGTTGAGTGATGTAGATGTAATGCCACACAACTGGATACTGAGTATTATTGAGGAATGTACTACCATTATATCACTGCAAGTTGAATATTGTGGAGTAATGTAGAAGTAAGCAACACTGTTGAATTCAGAAAATCGTTGTGTAATGTACTGGCATTCTACTAGATGTTAACTGTTGTAGACTTACTACCATGGATGTATAACAGTAATATAGCACAAAATGCAGGAAAATATGATTAAGATGAAAACTAATTGTGATCTGCGTTTACATAAATTTTATAATGATGTGATAATTTGATGTCCGATCCTAGTTTCTACAATATGGCTGCATAGATTTATAAACTGTAATCAGACTCAAATTTAGGATGGAATCAGCCAAAATCAGATAAAGCTGTAACAAATCTATTACCAGTTGTGTCACTATCACTACCGGTATATTTTGCTGTATTTTTTATTTTTTTTTATGTTAAGATCTGTCGACTTCAATTGCCAAGGTTCAAAATACCAACAAGTTAAACTTATATGAATTGTAAGGTGTTTGAACAGAAACGTACTGAATCATTTCTGAATCAAAGAATATCAGATTGTTACATGTTTAACTGTGTCTTTTGTATGGTGTCGTGGACCGTGTATCTAGATGCGTGTCGTCTTAGATGGAGAGATGCGCCGCCCTGATGAATAATGCAGCCATAAGGGGTGATCGAGCTGAAAAGTGAAAACAAGAAGCACTGTGGGTAATGGGAAAAAAACGACAGCAGTACAAAGGCACTGTGGGAGAAAAGAGAACGTAGGATGTAATTTCCTCTACGGTGCTGTTGAAGCTCAGATTAAGGAAAGCTGTCTGTCTATGAAGTGTTTATGAACGAGTGGAATTGTCAGGGTTGCTTTGTCGTGAGTCTGGTGGAGCATGCGAGAGAGTGGTGTTATGCTGCGAGTTGTCCTGCCATTACAGTGCGCCCTTATTTGGGCTTTGTTTAGGATCTGTCATGTCTAATAAATTATATATAAAATAATATTTGGAGGATAGGTGTTAGAATTACAGGGGTACAGAGGTACCCTTAGACGCCGCTTCACTCGAAATACCCAGCTGCATAAACCGGCAATGTGGACTGAAAGCTTCCATTGGCACTTGCTGAGGAAAGACTGACTCCGTATATCCATCTCTATTTATTAATCGGAGAATTTCTTTGGGCACATTTTCTTGCTTCCTACTCTCTAAGACCAGGCTGGTAGAAGCATCAGAATTATTAATTATGCTCCAATCTCCAGTTGGTAATACTCTAGCGAGAAAGTCGAGGAGAGTTTTTGGGGAACAGTAGTGTGAGAAAATTTTTAGCTTGCCATGGTTTTAGCTCACATTAATAGCAGATCTTTATTGTACAGGGGCTGGACAAATAACAGGAAAACCATATCGAAAATGACTTTGAAGGAACAAAATTGCATTTTCAAACTCTTACATGAGGTGAGTCACGTTAGTTTTGATGGCAATTAGGAGTAGTAACAGACTGAGAGACAGAGAGATAGTCAGAGAAACAGACAGAGAGAGACAGGGAGATAGAGAGACAGACAGTGAGATGGACAGAGATAGAGAGAGGGAGATTGACAGAGTCAGAGAGATAGAGATAGACAGGGAGTCAGGTAGAGAGACAGACAGAAAGATAGACAGAGAAACAGACAGAGAGGGACAGGGAAATAGAGAGACAGAGAGAGATAGACAGAGTCAGACAGAGATAGAGAAACAGAGATAGACGGGGAGTCAGACAGAGAGATAGACAGAGATCATCAGTCATAGAGACATTCAGAGAGTTAGAGAGACATACAGAAAGATAGACAGAGAGACAGTCAGAGAGGCAGATACATACTGTAGATAGACACAGTCAGACAGAGATATAGACAGAAAGACAGACAGCCGCTAAATACCACAAAGAGGGACAGCCTCAAAAATGACCACAGAACTCAACCAGCATGTCTGAGTCAGATGCATTATATTATTATTATTGTTATTATTGTTGTTGTTATTATTATTGATAATAACAACGTCAATGACAACAACAATAATAATAATAATTATTATTTTTTTAAACTGTACATGGTGAACTTCACAAAGCTGGAATTTATGACAGGATTGCTGTTTGTATCCAAGGTCAAGCTACAAAGACGTGTAACCCAAGGGGGCTGTCTGCCCACCCAACAGAGACAGACCGATCATTACTGATTAAAAGAATGGACCCAGGACCCCCCCAACCAACTGCAATACAATACAATGCCATTTAACAGGATAAAGCACCCGGAGGTACTAACACTGTCCCCTCATAATGTTTCTATATGCCATGATGATAATATGGTGATAATATACCCCCAGTTCATACCACCAGACAAATTCAGGGCTGCTCTTATGAACACAAGTCAGACGCCTTCTTCCTCAGTCACCAGGTATAAACATCATTAAAACTTTATGGGATCTGGTACATTTCCATCTCCTTTGTGTCTGAACGAACTGCTAGCTTTTGTTCTTAAAGAATGGTCAAATATCCCACTATACAGTTCACGTGTATGGCAGCATTTCAAGAAGGACTGGGGATGTTCAGGAGGTAAAGGGTGGCTCTACTTGTTATTAGTTACATGATATTACTGTTTTTTGGGGCATTTCCATTATTTTGTCCGAAGCCTGCAATATAAAACAATTATTGAATATAGAGGATTGACCAGAATTAATCACTTCAATTAAATCATCGTTCGAGAGCTTGACAGCTGATGCTGTAACTTTTTGAAGTATTTATTTGCCTGGAGAAGAGAAATAAAATTGGTTCCTTTCGACATGAAAGTGACAACTCGTGGAAGATGACTCTGTGAAGAATTTCAGATCTTTAGCTATAAGGAGAAAGAGCCGGATCAAAGACCACAGCCAGTGAAAACCAGGGAAGAAAGGGAGAGCAGTTTCTCTTTGGTACTACCTGGTCACGGCCCTGTGCTTCACAAAAAACTGCTTTGCTCATATGCTGCTTTGTGCAGCCTCTCAAACTCTACAGTGGCAAAGCACCATCAGTGCTAACTTGGGCCATTTTCCATGTTATTTTTACACTTAAGCAAGAAAAGAAACATTTTGTTCAAGACTAAACTAACAATATAAATAAGCCAGAGGGCGACGTAAAGTCGGCATCCAAACATAAAAGCTAAACACAGCGCTTTAGGGATATCGTCAATGCTTCCTTACTGCAAGAATAGCTTTATTTACATGTGGGTGGTGTGTAGCTCAATGGCCACGTGTAGAAGGTTGTGGGTTTGGCTCCTATAGTTGGTAGATTAAACATTGGGCCTCAAACTGCTTCTGGTATGCTGTTTGACCCTTCCTCACTGTCATGTTACTTTGGACAAAACCACAGGCTAAATGAATGATAATTGACTGTCCAATGACCCAAAATGCCCCCTGAAATGCCCCAAAAACTGCAAAACACTTGCCTTTTTTTTTTTTTTACCAGCAAATCAAAAGTAGCATAGCCAGGGATGCATTTTGTTTGCCGGTTTGTTTATTGTTTAAGTGCAGTGTGAACCTTTTGACATATTTAATTACTCAGCTTAAGTATGCTAATCTCCATATTAAATGCAGCCCCGAATTAGATAAGTGGTTACTCCAAATGAACAGAAGGACCGACGACACTGAAATGTATTACAATTAATTGAACATTGAGGGGATACATCTACGTTTGTCTAAAAGATAAGTGGTCTCTTTAACAGAGTTCAGAGTGAAACCCATTTAAAAACACACAATTACAACATTGAACATTTCTCAGGTTGGGGGGGTTGGGAGGAAGAGGCAGTGCCATCATTATCATTAATTAACTGATTAGATAGGCTGATTGCTACCTAATGGCGATATTATGGCTTGTGCAAAGTAGAGGCACCAGCTGTGTGTGTGCGAATTATGTTTATATTACATTGTGGGGACCAAATGTTCCCCACAAAAACCTGTTATTTTGACGTTGTGCAGACAATTTTTCAGGTGAATGTAATCAAAAAACTAAAAATGCCAAAAGTCACGTATTTTGTTTCGTTACTTACGATTAAAGGTAGGGCTGGGTAGGGTTAAGGTTGTCAAGTTG
This sequence comes from Mormyrus proboscirostris, assembly GCA_026779585.1. NCBI lineage: Eukaryota > Metazoa > Chordata > Actinopteri > Osteoglossiformes > Mormyridae > Mormyrus > Mormyrus proboscirostris. The sequence goes on along the minus strand of JAODKF010000118.1, from coordinate 526,828 downwards.
GGATTACAGTTTGAACCATGATCAGAAATGAAAGGAGAGTCCCCACAAAAATGCAATTACAAACCTGTGTGTGTGCACGTGTGTTCTTGTGTGCGTGCAGGCATGTAAATGATTTTTAGACTGAGGCAAAATTGAATGAAAAATAAAATAAATTAAATGTAAATCAGAATCCTTATTTACTTCTTTGGAAAAGTCTAATACAGGATTTGGGTCAATCTTGAGCAATCATAGCTTTGCTTTAGAGTGAAAACCATAACCACAACGGCAGACGCAGCTTAAATAATTAACCAAACAGACCCACTGACAGGTTACTCGGCCTTTACTGTAGCTTACTATGCTCACTCTACCCCATCCAATCAAGGCAACCCCCCCTGTTACAGCTGCTCCTTTTTCTCACTCGCTATTGGTCAACGCCGACCCAATGGACACACAGCCACACTCCTCAGCTTTTCTCCTGGAGTTAAGCACACAAACACAGGCGCAAATACAAACACACACCATTCAGCATCACTAAGGTCATCTTTGTTTACTATAATGCATTACTGAAATGCAGGTCTGACATAGCAAACATATATGATGCCTCTCGCAACAGATATGCAACTCTCCATTCAATAAAGCGGCTGAATTCTGATTTCTACAGGATTCAGGATTTTGGCTAGATGGCCCCCTTGCATGGGTACATTAATGCCCCGTGTGCCAGGAAGAGCTATCCGGGCAATGCCAGGGTTAAACATCCTGCTTCACTCCCTCTCCTCAAAGGACACACATTCACTCATGCACACACACACTCACATGCAGCACGTCTTTAAATGTTCAGTCGGGTCTTTTGTGGTTTGTAGCAATAGATTTTCCTCCCTGTAGAAAAAGTCATTTTTCAAACACACACACAAAAAACCAGGACACCACCAAACACTTTGTCAGAAAAATTTCTTACATTCCATAAAACTCACACCTGCAACATCCGGAGAATTTTATCCCAGACAAAAATAGTTCTCAAAAACATGCAAAACTAGATAAATATTAGAATCCACATAGCTCAATTGGCAGAGCATCAGTCTTTTAATCTCAGGGTTCAAGTCCCTGGTTGGGTCATGGTCCTGTAAAGGTCTGTTAAAGAACAGCAATTTGCATAATCAGCCTGAGAACAAGCAAACAATCATTTTGCCTTTCGCTCTTAGGAGAAAGGGCTTGCTCCTCCTGATGAAGGCAGAGTGAATTGAAGCTATCACTTCTTTAACATTATTTTAGATATTACACAGTCTGGGTCCAGGAAAGAAATCTGAAAGAAATCTGGGTGTGTTGTGATACATTCCCATATCATTTATGTAGATCAATTCATAAACAAGGATAAGGAAAGACAAAAGAAGTGAAAGAAAGAAACCAGACAACAGAGGAGAGGGCGCAGCTGTTGTCTGGGTGAAAGTCAAAGTTCATCAATGAGCCAGTTCTCCACACCGCCCCCTGTGGGGAGGAGGACTGAAGGCTTCCATGGAACTGAACAAAGTCTCGAGCTCAGATGTTACCCACCCAAAGCACCAGCCAGACAGATAGGCAGGAAGACAGAGATCAAAGGTGGTCATAACGTGCATAAACACATTCACAGACAAGCACAGCAGACCAAAACGGCACATCCAGCAGCACAAGCAGCCACAGTTACCGGGAATCATCTGTTAAGTTGCAGGTAAGCCAAACTGAAGTAACAGGTCAGGTCTTCAGTCGAAATTTAAAGACCGAGTTCCAGATCATGGATCATGGTGCTGCCACAAGATTCACCATATTGCAGTGACAAAAAAATCTCACAAAGTTAACCTTTAAGTTGCTGTAAGTTGTGAGGTGCTCAAACCCACTGACTCAACAATGCCCTCTGCTGGGCAGGTAGGAGTAAGAACTTCCTGTTTTTGTACTTTCTTTGTGCAAGATTTTGAAAGTGAACAAAAGGGGGCAGAGTGGACCTAGAAGACGATTCACATCTTCTTCTCCTAGGGCAGTGCTTCTCAACCTGGTAATCGGGAACTCCTACACACTCCATGTTTTTCTGTGTACTATCTGACAGGAAGCTGGGAGGAAGCAAAAACATAGACCATCTGCGGATCCTGAAGCACTGGGTTGAGAAACACTGTCTTAGAGAGCAACTGCAAAAAAACCCAGGTGTGATCCAGCTCTTCTGCGTTCCGGTATTTGGAATCTCGGGGAGATGATTTGTATTTTGCGATGCATTGCATTTCAATGGACATTTTTTTCTCACAGCTTTTTTTGAAGGTTTCTAGGGACCTGATCTTGACATTTCTTCAGCTAAAAGAGGTCTTTAACAGGAGCTATGGTTTATCATTTAAACTGCCAACAGATACGTTGACTTTCATTTCCCTTTGGATTCTCTCAAATAATAATGTAAACCCTCTGTTGTGTATATGTTAATATATTTCTTCGTAGAGCATAGGTCTGTGTTTTCCTTCGTTGTTATATTATGACTACAGCACACATTTAACAAACAGCAGTGAAGGTAAAATTAGACCAATTGCCGCAAATAGAGATGACACAATGTCTTTTTCGTGTCTGATCCAGATATAAAAATTTTGAGTATCTGCCGATACCAATCCGATATTTTTACCCCTTTATTTAACTGCTAAGCACTAAATGAGAAATTTGTATCAATACATGGAAAACTATTTGCATTTAGTGTTGTAGCAGCAGTTTTTGAGTATACAAAGAATAAGAAAATTTAATAGTCGTGTTGTTACATTACAGGAGGGAATCTTTGTTCTATTCAGCAAACCAATATTTCTTAAAGTGAAAATTGTGTTATCTGCTGCCAAATTAAATATAATAATATAAAATCAATAATAAAAATATCACTGAATATCTTAAATAACCATTTCTAGTCAAAAAATGTCCAGTTCGTGATATAAAATGGAACACAGATAAAAATTTTTTATAGTAATTAAATCAAACTGTAGAAAGAACACAAGTCAGAATAGTTTGCATAAATCTGTTACCCCTGGCAGGGACAGAAGCTTGGGAAACCAGAGATCCGGGGAGTTGGCTTTAATTTAGGGATTCAGGCAACCGGACATGAGGTCGACAGACAGAGAGTGTTGTCGGGGTCAGCGTTCCAGGAAGGTCGGTAGCCGGGAAGATGCCTACACAGGCACCAGGACCAGGGAAGAGACACACAGGGTGAGTGCGAGGGCAGCGGGCCTGAAAAGGCTCGGAAAGGTGAAGGTGAGGAAGGAACGGGAGAGAAGAGACTAAAGACAAAGAGTAAACGCTCAGTGAGCACCATGAAAGGAAGGACTGACAGGAAGGTAGAGTTGGGGAAAATACTCACAAAAGGAAATACATTAAAAAGGTTGAAAGTTTGGGTACAGAAAGTACAAATCCAGACCAAAGTTTCATTTCAACTAACCAGTTGAGTATTAAGAGTCACAGTCACAGAGTACTTAATGGGTTGGTTGAAAGAAAACCTTGGCCTGGATTTGCATTTTACTCCCCTGCTTTAATGGAGTACCCCATGGTGGTGCAGTGGTTGGCACTGTTGCCTTACCTCTGGGACCCGGGTTCGAGCCGCTGCCTGGGTTACCTGTGTGTTCTCCTCATGTCATTGTGGGATTTCCCCCAGATTCCCCCCAAAGTCCAAAGATGTGCTGAGGCTCATGGACGTTACTAACCTGTGAATGGTGTGTGAGTTTGCCCTGCAATGGGCTGCCCCCCCCGCCTGGGTTGCTACCTGCCTTGTGCCCATAGCTTCTGGGCTAGGCTCCAGACCCCCCATAACCAAGAAGGATAAGTGGGTTGGAAAATAGATGGATGGAGTAACATTGGCAGGGCTGCTGCTAAAGAGTTTGGGCCCCATGACAACATATTATATTGTCCCCCCCCCCCAACCCAGATCAATTGGATTATGTTCCAAATTCTTTAGGGCTACAGTCACTCCGGGGCTTCACAGCGCCCCTGCTGAGAGGGTTTTTAAAGGGACAAATAGGCGCTAGTGTTAGTTGTTAGGGTGGGACGAAATTTTGCCGAGTCGAGACTAAAGAAAAATCAGCACTAACCTTACATACATTGCACTCTGCAGTTTTGCATTCTTTTTCCTTCAGCGGAAAATACAGTAGCCCCTTCAGATAGGCGTGGATAATGTGTAGGAACATGATAACTCACTAATAAGACTCGGACCTCCCTGTCCTTAACCCAAAACAGTTTGCTAGCCTGAACGGTGACAAGTCTATTACCCATTTCTAAACAAAGAGTATTGTACTGTACAATTTATACCTCAAATTACATTGTTGTCTTCCTTCAAGACCTTTTTATATAATATACAAACTATCAAGCCTAAGTTACGCCCCTGCAAGAACTCGGTAAGTTACCACTGTACACAATGGCAGCAATATGTTTTGAACTCATTATTAAAAATGAATTAGCAGCACTGAAAAGTTCAAAAGTTATGGCGAGGAACGTGAGATTCCAGGGTCACAGAGACAGCTAACATGTCAATGAGGTTGGATATCGAGACAAAGGTGCGGGACGTACCCAGGCCAAGACTTTCAATATTAAAGACGTAGCGTACACTTACACTAGCAGATATTACTATTACACTATCTATCCATTTTCGGAAACTGCTTACCCTATTCAAACTCGTGGGGGTCCCAGAGTCACTAGGGCACAAGGCAGGGAACAACCCAGGATGGGATGCCAACCCATTGCAGGGCACACTCACACACTCACACACCATTCACACACACATGCGCACCTATGGCCCCAGCATGTTTTTTGTGGGGGGGAGGAGTACCCAGAGGAAACCCCTTCAACAACATAGGGAGAACATGCAACCTCCACACACATGGAGCCAAGGTGGAGACTCGAACCCGGACCCAGAGGTGTGAGGTGACAGCACCAAAATGTCACCCCCAATATATTACTAATATCCACATATTATGTGATTTTATGTAATTAAACTTTTTTCAGTATTGTTTTTGGCTCACACGTCTGCGACTTTCTGCGATCTTTTGGCAAGCTCCAAAAATATTCCCGTTTAATCGTTCACTTCCAAGTCTCAAATAACCAAACCTGGAATGTCAAATACACGAATGTGAAAGGGTTACTCTATTTCCACACGGCCGACCAGCCCGACGCACAGGCGTTGCTGAACAACGAGACATCGTGCGATCCTCACTTCTGTATAAGGTGCATCGCGTTATGGCTACAAGCATTTTAGCAGTTCTTCAGGTTAGACCAAAATTTAGATGCAAAATTTGATCCGTTTCATACTCCCCGGCCCCCAATATCTGATCCAGCATTATTTGCTGGTATCGACCCAATACCGATAGTGGGTATTGGTTCGGTGCCATCTCTCACTCCAACCTCGTATTTCATTTCCTTTCCTTTCTGTAACTTATACTGTTGGCCAAAGTGAATAACACAGCTCACAGTTTTATATGATGCTCTTCCACGTGCGGCTGTTTTACTGAGTCAGCTCAGGTTGGGCCAGCCACGGGGAGCAGGACCCTCCAGCGTCCCTTAAGCCAATACTTTTGATTACAAGGCAGTGTCCTACCTGCCATGCTGACTGCTGCCCTAAAAACAGACAAATCAGAGACGATCGTAAATCTTAAGCCTGGAAGCTGGCAGACACAAAGAAACCAAAGAAGTGAAGAATGGCCTGTATTTGTTTTCTGCACTAGAGAGTAGGGAGAAGGCATTTCTCTCCATTTGTTCACATTTCTGGCCGATTTATGCAAACTTCTGGGTTTTGACTGACCTTCAGGTTCCTGGGTTAGGGAGCTATATATCAAGTTAGATGCCATTATTATTTCTATGGATCACACCCTTACTGAAGTTCCTTCCATAAATCTTCCATTTATTGTTTATTTCATACAGGGTGAGGTGCCTGTGCTGAAGTTATTTCAGAACATTACAAATGGGTATTTTCATGATGCTAATCACCAACGAGTTGTTCTGAAAACAGGGGGCAAGACGGCTCAGCAGGTGGCGCTATCGCCTCACCCTTCCTGGGTCGTGGGATTGAACCTTGGCCTCACCCCCGCGTGAGCCAAGCTTACACGTGGGACGGTTCCCGGGGGTGTGTCCCAAAAACACGCTGCTCGGAAATGGTAGGTCCAAACTGGTCTCAGCATGTGACTAAGTGAGAAATGCGGGAGTGCCTGAGCTGGTGCTCGCACCAAGTATGTCCTGGGATACACCCTGGATTTATGTGGATGGCTTCAAAGTGGTGATTATTGTAAAGTGATTGGTGTAAAAAGACCATGACACACTCTTTGCTGGGCTTACAGTACAACACAAAATGAAAGAATGGAAATGTTTAGCAGTTTTAAAATTCAGTTAGAGGAGCACAATATTTTATAGAAGTCTATTGAGATTGTATATGCTGGAATTCTTTTTGCGATTGATTATCTATATATGCTCAGTGTTTCTTTACACCAGAAAACAATCCACTCTACATCTACAGAATTAGTAGATGAATAAAACTTTACTTTTTGTGTTGAATTGCTTGGTACAGTGAATTGATTCAGAGGAGTAACTGAAAAATAGAAATGATTAAAATTGTACTTCAGTATATATATATAAAAAAATGTCGCCATGTAAGTTGTTCTAGCAGATTTGATTGTAGGATTCATTAAAAATGGAACGTGTTTTTGTCCAACTGTAGAAATGTACTTTTCCAATTACAGTTGTGTTTTGAATTGATTTGTATGAAGTGATTGGGGACACATCCAATAGAATAGTCATAAATTATGCTTACAGACGTTATACGAGTTACACCTACATAATGCATCATAGCATCAATTATACAGAAAGACAGGGGGTGGTGATGGCACACGGGCTGAGTGATTCAGTGGGTAACACTGATATCTCACACCTACTATGGCTTCCTCCTGCAGGCCAAAGCCACGTTGTGTATGACTATGTGAACCTGACCTGCAGTGGGCAGACTTCTGCCCCAGGCTGCCTGGGAAGGGCTACAGGATGCCTGCTCTGATTCGGACCATGATAGACGGTTATAAGATACATGGGCAGAATGGAAAACCACTACTAATATCAAAACATGTAAGCATTCACCACGAGTGGACCACAGCCTCAGCTTTGAAGCCGAGAGCTCTCGATAATATTTTAATGTATTTCAGCCTCTAATAAGAAAATAAAAATGTGCGCTCAGCGAGCTCTTAATTTTCCAATATCTCACACTGAAAAATTAGCCTTGACGCTGAAACATACATATGATGTTACCAGTGGTCTGACAAAGTAAGCTAATGGACGTAACATACAAAAGTGTTTCAGAACAAAACAGCACGGAAATGTCTTAAGAATTCTGAAACAATGTTGAAAATTAACTTCCATCATATGAATATCTGTGAACATTTCTCTAAATGCACAAAGAAGCAACTACGCGCTAAAGCCATAGTTCACCGCCAGCCTGTGAGGACAGAATGAATAAAGAATCCGTCCTTATCGCGCTTTCATCAGAATAACTCATATATACCTTGTATCACTTTGAATTCATGGACTAGTACAGTGAATAGACATATCAAAGGAGGGTCACCATACCATTAATCAACAGGCTGACAAGTGAAACTTATGAAATGGGATTATTACTTTGCAAGAGAATGAATCGGACTCTGGAAGGATGAATAACGGAAGCAGAGGCTGGGATCAGGCAGGAGATGGGATGCCTGTTTGGGGGTCATTTTTGGGGCCAGTGATCTTGGACACAGAGGGAGTGGGACTGAATGCCCCCAGCTTAAAGGGACTAATGGGGACAGGGAAGCTTTCATAGGCTTGGGGGTCGCAGTTTGTTGTGCTGGGTTACTGGCAGAAGTTATTAGTGAGGAAAAGAAAAAGGAGGTAGGTATAACTAAACACCACCTACCTAGTAGGTGCCCAGCTAGTACAAAGAACTGTGAAATACATACTGCTAGACAGTTTAACCTCTGAGAACATAAAAAAGAAACCAGTGACTACATTCTTGAGGCCATCCACACAAAGTCGTACTCTTTATGCATTAGTACGTATAGGTACTTTTACTAAAATACAGTCAGGTTTTGAACCTCTTGATTACACGTTATGTCCTTGTAAGTCCTTACATTCACATCTACTGAGAGTGGCAGGGTAGCCGTACTACCAGGGACAGAGACACGTTTCCTGCCCGTATGCGTTTGGACTTGGAGATTGTCTGGGGCGTTACTTACCATTCCGGGAAAAAGAACAGCCAAACAGAAAATCCCCATAAAAAGCATTAACTTGTGATAGACTTCCCCTAAAGACACGTGTATCAAAACAGACAAGATGGCTGGCTGACAAAAATTAAAAAGCCAATATGACACCAAGGGAACTTTCTCATAATACATACCATGTCGCTCAAAATTACAAACAAATAGAATAAACACACACACACCCCCACAAAACAAGGAAAAACAGAAATAAACCAAACCATGAGGCAAAACTGACAGCTAAACTGTTACGGGTTCCACCTACAGCAATGTCAAATCCAATCTGATGGTCAGTCTGATGGATTTTGGGGTTCTTCACTCACCACTGACCTAATTGTAAAGATCACCCTTATTTGCTTTTTATGGCCAAAAAGTCATAATCTTAATCAAATGCTGGTCTATTTTTTAAGCTGCATAGAATTTCATTTGCCTGACAAAAATGGACGTGCTGCTGTAGGCAGTTTAATGAGGAACACTGTGGTGTATGTAAACCAGTTTATGCTAGTTCTCAAGAATTCGCGTGACCTCTCTGCCCAAAAAATTAATGAGAGGCGTGACACACCAACAAATCTGATCACCACTCATGCTTTTCTGAGGACTCTTACTCACGTCTCGTTGCCAAATCGGATTCTCCATCTAGCTTTATTTATTAAACGCACTACTGCTTTATGAGTATGTCGCTTTAACCCCAAGCCAGCCCCAGTTCGTGCCCAAGGAAATAAAAAGTCCCAAACCCGATCACCCCATTTAATAATTTCTGGTAGTTAACGTGGACCTCAGAAGGTGGCGCTTCATGATGACATCACGTACCGTTGTACGGTTGTAGTACACCTGCAGGCAGAGTGCAGTCCATGTTACACATTTGCCAAAAATTACATTTCAAGTTATTACATCCCGGCAGATTTTCAGAGGAAAACTTATTAGCCTTAAAAACTGCAAGGAAACAAGATTTTGTACAAACCCATGGCTACTTGCTCTTAAATGAATTCACAAGTTTTTTTCCCATATTTTTGAAACAGCATTTTATACTCACTACAGTTCTAGACTGCAGTCCTTCGGATTGAGTTAATTAACTGCGACCACAAAGCAATTGCCGTGTTCATCTCTGCGGTATGCCGGGCTATTGAACGCGATTTTCCCGCAGGATAGATGACAGGCGTTCACATCTGGAGCCATAAACAGAAGTTTCTATTTCTTTGTCCACTAACACGCAACTCCCGTCGATCAGCATGGTCCCCTCCGGCTTTGTGGGAATTTAATAAGGTCTGCAGACCAATAAACGACACGGAGGGCAGGTTTTACTTCTCGGGGCGGAGTTTTCTATTCTACTTAACGTGAAGTGGTGCAGGATCTCCAGATCGAACACATCGCACCGCCTTCTGGAAGGATTGCATTCCCGGCAGCGGAGCACCTCGATGGAAAACGGGAATATTTAGGCATTTACTTGGGAAACTCACAGGTATTTTTCATCACGCCCACTGGGATAAAAAACGCGTGTTTATTTATATTATCTGAAAGCCTTACGGTCACAGTGCGCGACGTTGTTTTAAACTGCATCCCTCCGTCGCGTCTGCTGTTCAGATACAGGTTTGCTTCGTGGTGTTTATCCGTTGTCTGGTACTCCCCTCCAGGTGAACCATCTCGCAGTGTTTGTCTAATGCATGGTGTATAAGCAGCAGAACATAAACAAAATACCACTTTGCAGATTAGTGGTTACACAATTTAAAATAAGAATGGAATTTTAAGACTGATTCGAGCTTTATCCTCTTTTTATATGCATTTTTATATTATTTATGTATGGATCCTTTTTTTTTTTAAAAACAGCATTCCGTGCCTTTCTCCTGCCCCGTCATTGATGGGAAATCAACTGGATCGGATCACCCACCTGAACTACAGCGAGCTGCCCACAGGGGACCCTTCGGGGATAGAGAAGGACGATCTGAGGGTCGGAGTAGCGTATTTTTTCTCGGATGAAGAGGAGGAGCTGGAGGATAGATCGCAGTCGGACAGTTACAAAGATCAGAGCCCTGCCAAGGAGGGTCCCGTCGCTCCCAAGGAGATCGAGTACTCTGCCTTCTGCTGCCAGGAATGCATTTTCTCCAAATTGCGAGAGAACGAAGATCTAAATATTTACTCCATAAAAACTTTGCTCGCCATGTGCAGGCCCGGAGACCTGCTGGAGCTAGTCGCCAGCGACCAACCTCCGCACTGGGCGGTGTATGAAAGGAACGATCAGGTCATACACCTGTACAGGGGGGAAATCCGAAAGGACAGCTTGTTTGAGATTAGCAATGGGCGGCTGGGTAGGATAGTTAACAGCCGGTACAGATATAGACCGCTACCCGCCGATCTGGTGATGCAGAACGCCAGCAGCCACTTGGGACTCGGCAGCGGGGAGATCTGCTGGACGAACTCGGAAAGTTTCGCCGCCTGGTGTCGGTTTGGCAAGCGGGAGTTCAAAGCCGGAGGGGAGGTACATGCATCCGAACAGAGGTATTTCCTTAAGGTGCACCTTTCGGAGAGCAACGTGCACACGCTCATGTTTCACAGTCTGGAGGATTTAATCAGGGAGCGGCGCAAGGTGGACGCTAGTGGAATCTTGAAGGAGCTGTCCTTGGTCAACGGGAAGGAGTGATCCAGCTCCTGTCATAACGTGCCCCACCCCCTCAAAAAAAACACAAACAAAAAACGGAAACGGACCTGTTGGGACCTGCATGCCTTGTTCAAGGGCAGCTCTTCAATTTATTTCGGGTTTTAACTGTATTCCAGGAAAGGAAAAAAATATATGAATGTCCATTATTTGTATGGGTGACCATCATTCGTCATACCGATGTCATAAAAAAATACCTTTAAAACTCACACGGCACACATCTCGCCAAATACAGTACTGTCTGTTTTTCAGCTCTGCGTACCGTACATGCCGCGACGGATGGTGATCGTTTAGCCACTGTCCGGGTTTTGTTTTGCGTGCAGGCATTTTTTTTCCCATTTTGTCAGTCTCACCATAGTCACCCAGATCGACTAAATGTAACTACCGGATCAGTGTTTTTTGTTCATATTAAATAAGACCATGCCTTTTGCGCTGCGCAATCTGCCAACCGCCCGGTTTGTGCCATTGTTGATTTAACCTTTTTGGTTCTTGTGTTATTATTTGATTTTCGTATTTGACTACTATACCTTGTTTCATTTTTGAATAAACGTCGGCTGCGACATCGATCAGATCTGATGTGTAAAGGCCATTTTTACGGTCGCTGCCATAAATCAGGGGGCTGGCGCATGCCTCGGTGAGCACGTGCCGCGTCGGCGAGCAGCGCCCGCTGGCGCGAGCCCAAGCCACCCGAACTTTGTCAAAGACGCACACGCGGGAGCGCGCCTGTTTGCGGCGAGGACGCGCAGCGCTAGTAAAAAATGGTGGCTGCGGATCTTATGTTTAAGGCTGCAGCTATAAGCGGCTCAGACTTCCCTCCTTTTCACTAGGAGGAACAGCCAGACCTCGTTTTCATAGTTCATTGAGAATCTGATCTGAGTGCTAACAACATTTAAGAGGTATGCAGTGGAAAGACAATTTCCACTAAAAAGGATTTGGAAATAAGGAAACCCCCCCAAACTTATCTAACTCAGATGACAGTTTTGAGGACTAGCTGGTTTGGGCTGTTTTGTTGCTACAGTGTATGAATAAGAACACAACTGCAGTATTGTAGACAAGCAGTGGCCTGTTTTTGCTAAAATGTTAATGATTTTAGGCAATCCTTGTTTTGAATTTAATCTAATACTGTGCGGAACGGCTGAATTTGTGTGTCATCAATTCCCCAATTGAGTAGATATTTCCCCTGCTGCTCAAACACCTGTGGTGTTTGGACATGAAAGAAACTCTGATAAGGTGATCAGAAGGGAAAACACACTTCAATAAAATCACCCCTGACCAGCCTAGCATGTACAGAGGCCCTGTGTGTGATTTAAGATCTGCTGCAGTAGTATGAATGATGCTTCAGCAGCGGACGAATTGTACCCTCTTTTGCAGTACACCATGAAAACAGCTGTTGGCCTGACACCCCAAAATACGTTTTGCTTTTGTGCCTCCGTGGTTCACGGTCGTTTATTTGACAGGCATACACAATGACATGCTTTACATTTTAGTGGTTGTGAATGGCTTCCAAAGCTCTTTAAAATCTTTTAATGTAGCTGTGCTAGTGTAGAGGGTAACGTATACTCAGAAGTCATTGGAGAACCACTTAAAAACAGCTTGCGGCAGTTTCTAACGATTTGACACCTGATAGGAGAGATTTCAGTAATTATTTCTAACCTTGAGTATCGGTTGACTAGAACCATTGCAGGCCACTTACTCACTAGCTTAATTTGTTGTTAAAGTAGGAGAAGTAGAAGGGGTAAGGCCTACTCTCGGCCTACTCTCCTTACAAATAACAGGTGTAACGGGTTTTTACCTTGCATCTGCCCTGGGGTAATGCATGTTCATGCTTGTGAACAATGTGGTGTGTGAGGACATGTGTGAATCCTGCGCTGTCATAACGTTGCCATTGTGATGTGCCGAATACTTCAAGAGATATGAATGTTTTTGGTCCATGCAGTATTGCAGGCGTACAGAAAACCAGGAGTCCACAATTACTGCCTTTAATGGATGTCTTTCAAACCCTGTTGCACAGTCCAGGTACACTACATGGAAGAACCTCCGATATAGCGTCACACGACTTCTGGTCCATGGGCTCTGTGGGAATTGGTGGTCCATTTCCAGTCTGGGTTTTCCTTCAAAACCAGGAAGCAGATCATTGAGGTTTGCAACACAGTGCCACCAGCAACATGACCATTTGGCTCCGTTGAGGACTGATTAATTGTCATGATATTTCAGCACCTAGCAGCAACGTTGTCCAGATTTTTTTGTTAAACGGTTAATTTGTTGTACTGATAACCAGGTACATGAAAAACAAATACATTATTTCCTCTCTGAAAAAGCACCCAGAGGTAGTTTTTACCCATTTTCCACACTGTGGACAGAGTAATAGGCTCTCACTCACTGCTCTGAGCACACCCTGACCTGTTAGTCAGGTGTCACAAGCGCCGCCTCTCTTGACCAAAAGTGTAGTATAAAAGGCTTTTCTAATCTACCAAAGTGACACTTTTTGTTAGATTCAAAACCAAGGTTTTCCTCCTAAGGTAAGACATGAAGAAAGTGAGATGTCAGGCCTTGGTACAGGGATGGATACGAAGCACAAAACCTACAACAGAAATCCAGGCACGGATCCATTACTGTACTAATGGCGCAGGATGGGGTGCAGCGCTGTGACAGAGATTAATAGGACCCAACCCGTGTGAGATATTTCAAGACTTAGTTAAGTGTCCTGCCCGTATCGGGCACACTGCCCCCCCTCCACGCAGCATGTGACGCTCCCGAGAGTGGGCCCTTTCGATTCATTCATCATCCCCCCCCGAGTGCAGCCCCATGCAGCTTGGCAGCGACGCATGCGATACAAAGTCCCCCACCGCAGTGTTTCAGCCGTCGCATCCAACGTAAGCACAAAAGATACCCTGCTCCCATCTCCAGGCTCGCCATCTATTCGTTTCAATTCACATCCACTATATAAGGCAACTTGATTTCAAATTTAAAAAAAAGAAACACATTTGCTGGTACACAAGATGGAACTGGTCACATGGCGACTTCCTTGCTGTAATAGCATGGGGGGGATGGAATAGGTCCATTTTAATCTCATATTATAGGGTGTCCTCATCTTCTCCCTAGCTTCACCTAATCTGACTGACAACCCAATATAGAGTTGGGCCACACTGCATCTAAAGTTAATTAATAAACGTCTCTGCTGGTTCACATGTAGAAATGTGGAATTTTCTCGGATGGTCACACATGGATTTGGAAGAAAAAAAAAATGACTGTGCAACAACCATGAGAAGATCTTAATCAAGCAAATTTGATTAGTGCTCAGAAAGGTCACGTCAAGCGCAATACTCCCTGGAGCCATTTTTTTCTGGATTACCGCGACTTGTAGGCATCTACCTCTGCAGATCTCCCTGGTTTGTCGTAGCGGGGGCTGTGTGGCGGGGACAAGTTTTTAGAGTCTGTTACTTATACATAATACACATACATAAACAAAGATGGCCGCTTCAGATTTCTCCCTTTGTGCTGGAGAGTACTATACGTCTCTGGGCAGTGATGACACTTCCCACGTGAGGCTGTTTTGGCTTGGCTGCCGGCTCAGCTCATCTGTTACCACCAGAGCGGCTTCCGTTTTAATTCTTAGATGTTTAAAGGTTGAAAGAAGACTTCACGGGTATCACAGAGCAGAACAACCTGGTGGGGTTTCTGTGGGAGGTCCACAGATGCGTACACTTAGCCATACATAGTCAAGATGCAAAGACCAGGCTGAGATGCTCTCTGTAAAACAGAAATGAAATTTTTAAACCCAAGCATAGATGACAGCTAAAATGTAACATTTATATGGGCAAATACACCTACAGTAATAGCCTCATCTCTGTCCAACGTGGAAGCAAATGATGTCATAATTGAAATCCTGGAACATAGTATTTATTACAGGTAGCACAAGGGTTTTGAACTGAAAAAGTATTCAAGTTGATATTTATGTATCTGTGAAATTGCACCTAACATCAACATGAATGAATTTAAAAAGACTGTACATTACTCTGCACTACTCATTCTACACGCCTGCTGCCTTTTAAATAAAAACAGACTCTTTTTATCCACTGAGCTTGTTCCCCACTTAGTCTGTTTGTGGCCTTGTACTTTTGTGCAGTATAGAGAATCAGACATAATGGTCAGCCTTGGCTACCCCTTGTAAGATTTTATACGTGTCATCTTTGTTCAGGACTAAAGAGATTTAGTCCTTGTGCAGAGATGCGTCCTTGTATAGAAATCCTCTAAGACCAGGAATCACTCTCGTTGCACTTTGCTGAACCCGCACTACAGTGGAACAGTTGTCCTAACAAGATTACTGGTACCCTGGGTGATATTTTTGGGGGTTCTTAACATAAGCTTCAAGTAGGGCTGAGATATTCCCCATTTAGATATCTGCAAAGCATCTTAGTTCTTCTGACTTCCATCCATGTAAATATCTCATTCTTTTCTAAAAGTGTCTGTCACTATCTCTGTATCCTCCATATAACAACTGTAGTATGCATTCGTATTTCTGAATTAATTACTTACGCATTTATCCAAAAGGGATTGAACTGATCAAATGTTGCCCAGAGCGCTTCTTGCAGTTGTACCGCGGAAAAACTGGAATACAAAATAGTTCCTTGCTGCTGCAAAGTCCCTTCTGCATGCATGTGTGTACTATGCAACATTACTGTGGTTTGCTCTGGGAGAGTACAAGTATGAATGAGTTCTGCTCTGTCCCAAGAGGCTCACAAAGGCAGACAGGCATCCATTAGCCAGGTTCGGGGGCGTTGCATGCAGTGGGCTGTCAGAAGCTGGAGGGAATATCAACGCAGCCTCGGATGTCAGGAGTTGGGGACGGCTGTCTAGGGAAGATGCTCCCGTACATGTGCAAGTAGTGACACTTTGACTCTTGGTGTGTTCGTCAGCAGAGACGCACATTGTATTCAACATCATGCTCTAGGATTCAGTAAACAGCCTCGCATAAGTGGCCCGAGCCACGGACCTCCCCTTCCCCTGCCGCCACAGGCCACTTGTCCCCTGGCTGCTGTCCTTTCAGGCCTTGATGACCTTCTGTCGCTGTAGCTGGGTAGTCATGGTCAAGGCAACGCCGACACCAAGTGCCCTTTCTTCATCAATCACTGACACGTTCCCTTTAAAAGGTGTTCACAAAAGGCTCTCAGAAGAACCTCTGCTAGCATAATGGGTACCTTAATACAGATGAAGAATTTCTGTAATCCTTACTTCTTCCAACAGCAGAAGGTCTAGCCCACAAGGCTTTTAGTGTATTCACTCTCGGCTGATGGATTTGTAATGATACAACTGAGTATGTTTCCTTGCATGTGCCGCTGCCACAAATGCATTTTGTTATTTTGAAGATGTGCAAGTAGGCCACTATCTGAAGAGAAAGTCAACTGTTAAGCATTAGCACAGGAAATGGCGTCTATATTTTGTGGCATAATTTTTGGCCATTTCATTCAGCATACAGGAAATGGACAAAAATTGCTGAAAAACCTAACAGTATTTCAAGCACCTAATCAGGCATTGGGCTGTCCTATGCGTTCAAAAAGACTACAGCCTTTTGTGCAATGCTATCTAGTCCTGATCTGTGTGTAGTGGGAGAATGAGCCATGAGCCTCAAGTTCTTTGAAGGATGAAGGACGTGGAAATTGACTTCACATTTTGTGACTAGAACTTCCCATAAAGTTTTAATGATGTTTAGATCTGGTCATTGGGGAGACCATAGAAGGAGTTTGACCTCCTCCTGGTGTTTATTGTCATTCTGGAATATGGGGACATTATGATTGAACAGTGCTTGCGCCATAGGGTGCACCTGGTACTGTAAAATGGCATCATATTCTTTGCCCATTATACGACCACGCAGAGCAATCACCATAGCTAATGAGTCCCACAAGATTGCTTCGCATACGAACAGATATTGTGGGTGGAAAGCATCCGCTGGTTTTCTCCAAACATACCAGTCCGGACGTAGGAAAAACAGTGAAAGATAACATCAGGCCTATTACTTGGTCTCTCCTCAGTTGCTCAGGGGTCCAGATTTCATGCTCCTTGCATCTTTGAACATCGCTCTTGGATACAAGCAGTTTTTGAATACCAGATAAATTCTTGATTTGTGAGGCTTGTGATGCAGTTTTCTTTGAGATGAGGTTATCTGGTCATTTTTGAGGCTGTGCTTTCGTGGCATTAGCAGCGATTCTGTAAAGTGTCTGTCTGTCACATTGACTTTCCATCTTTGTTATTGTAATTTGTCTGTTTGGCACATTCGATTCACTCATGATTTTTGAGACTGTTTGCCGTGATGCATTAAATACTTTTTTGCGATTTGATAGCTCAATCTAAATTAACAAACTTTCATTGCTACATTTGTACAATAGTCCCCCTGTATCCGTGAGTGATGTGTTCCAAGACCTACCGTGGATAGCTGAAACTGCAGATAATAGCAAACAATCCACAGACCTCATATATAATAGGGCTGGGTATTGGCACAACCGGAGACAAATGTGATTCAGTTCCAATTCACAAGTTAATGATTCAGCTCAATCCGATTTGATTCAAAGCTCTAAGTGGAACACAAATTTAGACATATACAGTCACTGGAAACAAATTGTGAAAACCACTAAAGAAACGCCAAAGGCTTGTATACCAAAATCTTTGTATTTCATGAACATGTGGGTGCAGTTCCTTAAAAACAAAACCAACTTCTCTCTTTTAAGGCCATAAAATGACTTCTGCTTGAAAAGAATAGCTGAAAATAAAACTGGAAAAGTCTAAATTTCACATTCCATATGCCAGAATGGACTTTATGTTAAAGATATGTGCAAAAATGTAAATTAGAATCTTTTTATTTGAAGAACAAACAGGTATTGTTTAAGGCTGGGAATCGGCCCTAACTTGACAATTCAATGCGATTTCGATTCACAAGTGCCTGATTGAATAGAATAGAAATTTTATCCAATTTATGTTTAAGACACATTCACTAATGTGCAATCAAACTATATTTGTTGCAAAAACAACGACAACAGGCACATCACTGCAGTGTTAACATTGTAGAACAAAGCAACGTAATTAAGTTACCATTACATAACAAAAATAAGATAATGAAAAACAATATAATATTGTTGCATGAAATTTATTCTTGTACTTACCCATGAATACACCAAAGTATTTTGTTCACTGAGCTAGAAATAAATTATACATCCAAATTTGAATTGCTTTCATTTGCTTCAGTGTTAACCACAACTTTGAAAAAGGCAGAGGTATAAAAATCAGGTCCAGAAAGTACAAATCCAGACCAAGATTTTGTTTCAACCAACCAGTTGAGTATTCTGTGAACGTGACTCTTTATGCTCATCTGTTGGACTGGACCTGTACTTTCTGAACCTCAACTTTACACCCCTGGAAAAAGGAGATAATTAACACTTGATAGTACTGTAGGTCCATTAATATCCATTTTCTCATTACATTGTTATTTTGTTCCACTGTAAGCAGTATACTGAATATGGTTGGGGTGAGAATTAAGCCCTATTTGACTTGACTTGCTTGCATTCACAAGCTGGAGCACTCCGTTACCATGGCTGAAAATGCACCAAGATGGCAGCCCAAAGCAATTGCACATTACTGTTGCCACCCTCGTTATTTTCAGGGGGACAATGGGTTGAGAATATTTGTGTAGCACATCTGGTTTCCATTTCCAGCTATTCTTTCTCAGGTTAGACATGAAATTGTATTGAGCTTTACAGGAAATTTGCGACTTTGTTATGGATTCTAGATAAAGCTTAATTATATGTGCTGTTAGGGGATGCCCTAATAACTGCTACAAAACAAAAAGAAAGAATGTCACAACCATAAACCGCTTACCAGAGTTGAATGTGTGTGTCAGGCATTTTATGACCTGCGCCCACCACCAAAATGTGAGGAACACCTTCAACTTTGGTTAAAAGCCCTGAACCTGAACAAACCTTTTGTTTGTTCTTTGCATTTATTGACAAAAAAACCAACAGAGGAACATCTGAGACCAGAAAAGTTAAGGTAACAACGAAAGGAAGCCATTGTGGTATTGATACGGTACTGTTTCTTAGATAGTTTGGTAACGTACAGTATTTTAATAGTGTCGGTTATGCTTAGGTTACAGCTTAATTATGTTTCCTGCTGTCTGCTAAAGTGATGACATCTGAAGTGATATAATGAGCTGTTTACAGTAATAAGCAATACATCACTATTGCACTGTAAATAATCTATTGTGTTTACTGTATGGTATTGTACATATTGTATTGTTCTGTACATAGTGTACTTATTTCCTTGTGCTGACATGCACTCTACTTGTAAATGTATAATTTGTTTAGCATTCAAACTTGGTAAGCAGCACGCCATCGCTGTTGTGATCTAACCTTAGTTTTAGTTCAGTTTACATTGTGTGTATGCAGGTTTTTGGGATGATCTGCTGTTCAAACCCAGGTGTGAGAACTCTTCAGCCAATCAGTCCTCTAATTTTCAGATAAAACTGCCCACCCTGCTTTAGATTGTTAACTGTAGCAGCAGGGACTGCTCACAAGAAGACAGCCTCAAACAAGGACATGAGCGGAAGTAACACACAAGTAAAGGAATTTCAGTAAGGTAGTTACTTCCACATTCGAAAATAAGGTAAATAGTGAGAACAAAAGTAGTGCTGCCTGTACAATAAGAGGATCAATACAAGTGAAATTCACTGAAAATATTGTCAAAATCATAAATTAACTAGATTGATCCTGCGATTTTGTGAATCGATATTGAATCATTAAAACCAGGATCGGTTAATCATAAAATCAATATTTTCTTCCCAGCCCTAACATATTTAATGTGACCTTCATGTACATAGACATGGCAAAGACTCATTTTTATTATACATTATACAGTAATGCGCTCTCTCGAATGAAAGGGATTCTAACATTTTAGCCTAATTCTGAAAAAGCATATATCAAGGAATGATGGAGCAGTGAAAAATCACGTTTTTTTATACCCCCAAAACACGAAGGAACAAGGAAAAAAAGCTAGTTACACATTTTACAATGGAAAATATTGTACTAGGTACCTGTACTGTACATAACCTGTAATGAGAAAAACATATGTTTAAAAATATTTTAGGCTATTTTGGGTACTCACTATGAAACAGCTTGTACTTGCTTGACATGTTGTTTGAAACTTGTTTAAAACTATTATTTCAGATCATGGTAAATCATGGATAACTGAAACTGCAGTTACAGAAACATACAGGGATCCCACTGTAATTCCAATTTTGTTATTTCAAAGTTTTTTCAGCCATTTTTTTCTGTTATTTGTGCACTCCGAGGTTTGTAAATACAACACTGTGGTTGTCACTGAATCATCTGTTACTCATACCACCAGAGAACCAGACCGTGTTTGTCTCAACCCCTACACATTACGTAGACATTTCCCGGGAAAATGAACCACCATCATGCTGCTCTTATTTGTCATAACAGCACCAAAGGTTCCATCTAACACCTTCGCCCCGGTCGGTTCCCCAGTGTCTTGCTCAGGTAAGGCATATTTCTCAGTCTACAGTTTCGTACTCCACTATGTCGACTTTCTAGGTTATGACAGGAGCTGAAAAATTTTGCTCTGCTGATGGAGGGATGGCCCGGCTGGGTTCCGTTTGCCGGTTCCCCGCAGAACATGGCTTCGCTTTATAGAACAATGGTCAAATTCAATTTCTCATGCCTTGAGCTGGAGTTTCCACATTTTTCCGGCTATTTAAAAATCAACGTAAGACCATACACCTAATAATCGCCCTCATGTGATCAGTGTGTACATAAGTCACATAATGCATTAAGTATTTGGCGAGAGAGAGAGACAAGAAGGGCGGCTGGTGGGATGGAATCATACATCTAACAACCAAAGACAGGCAGCTCCTGGATCTAAAGGGCGGCAGCAAAGCGGTACCACAGACTGGAAATGCCCAGGGTGACTGAAGCCAGGTGAGATCACCTCCTAATCCACCACTGAAGTTCACACTCATTTTTCCACAATCCCTTTAGCAGGGACAACTCTGCGATTAGCATTTCAAGGACAGGAGATTTAATTCCTTATTAGTTATTTTAAAAGAATCCTAATTTCCTTGCCGGGGATACACTGTGCGCTAAGACCCATGTTCCACGTGGCATTATATCTGCTGGTAATGGTACATGAAACCAACCAGAAAATTACAGAAGAAAATTGTCTATAGAGGTTGTCAGATGTGATTCTGTGTGTATACTGTGTGCAGAATCCTTACTCTGCTAATTCATAAAAACGATGAGTGAATTAATGGTAATGATCCTAGACATCAGTGCTTTTGAAAGTGTGCCTGGCATGGTTTCTGCCAGGGACAGCATGGTCCCATTGTGCAGCAGTAAATCCAGGGCGTTTCTGTGCTGGTGTGGATGGGCAGGCAGGCAGGCGCTTGCGGTGCAGCATGGCCTCCGGCTGAAACGAAGGCCTTCCCGGATTCCTGTTCAAGGACCTGGCTTCAGTCAAACATGACGGCCTGTGGCAGTTCCAATTAGCACACAGGACTCCTGCGGGTCAGTCTGCAGCACTTGGCCAGGAGCCCCCCCGGGAAACAACAGACAGGGGCGTGAAATGCTGAGGAATGGGAGGAGGAGGTCAGAGAATATACAAACCCCCCCCCCATTTCCAAAGGGTTCGGAGCACCATCTGTCACACGCACCTCACTCCTGTGATTTAGACGTGGAGTGTGAGGTGGCCCAGAGGAGGGCCAGACAGGCGACCTTTACTTTGATGGCACACATGAATAGTTAATTAGGAAACTTTTGAACCACGCTATGTTTTGATAACAGGAAATGGAAGCGGTTGTTTCTGGATTCCCAGCATTGTTATGCTTTTATGACTAATAACACAGTGAAATGTGAAATGAAAATCACCTACATTTAATCCCAAATTTTATTTATCTTTATTGCTGTTCTTTTGAAATAATCCAGTTTTAATCCGATTCTAATGAAAACAACCTCCAAAAATTGGCACTGGATCAAAAGCCATGCATTGTTTTTTTGATGAATATATCTCCACCTTAGATTACACCACAGCTTGGATCGCAATTACATGCAGGGTTGTGGCATATATCTTAATAATTATAGATTACACATAAATAAAAAGTCTGACTCAGCCTTACTCTGCAGACTTAATGAAGATCCACCATAGAATTAACACCCTGACTTTAAGCATAGCCTCCTAACTCCTGAGAATGGGAGATTCAACATTAAAAAAATCATGAACATGAACCAAACCCCGTAACCATGCAGCTTTGAGTGTCATGCCGGGGGAACACTGAGCACACTGGGAATAAGATCCACATTCAGAAGGTGTGAAATGTTCATTCCCACGTCTATGGTGACAGGGGGATGATATCCAATCAGCTCTGTTGCCAGTTTCTTTCTTCTATCCAGCTATCATTGTTTTTTAAACGGGATAGAGTGGGGCATGACAGGCAAACATTTACTCATACCGGTTGGTCAGAGGCCACATTGCTTTAATCTAATCTTACCATCTCGCTGAGGATCAGTTCCGGTATTTTCGAGCACACCCCTTCATCACGCCTCACGGGAGCAGCCCCCTCCCCACGCAGCAGCCCAGTCTTATCTCTCTACACCATACAGTGACCCCTCAGCCGTAACGTCCCCCTTCCACCTCTCAACACACCTTAAAATGTTTTTCACCTTCTTTAAACGCACGGCTAATCACAACACAGCCAAAGGTCAAGAATTCATTAAATACCCATCAAATTCCCATCACATAGAGACAGGATGACTATCGCATGCTAAACTTTTAAACCTCTATATTTCTCAACATTTTATGGTACAAATACACTATATAACAATGCATTTTCCCCCGTGATGCTATACTTCCTGCTATAGTGACCAATCCAAATTGCCTCTTAATTTGTCTTCTTGATTATAACTGATCTGGCATTTTGATCTACATGCTTTACATCTTACCCAACTGAGAGAATTACATTTCTCTCCTTACAGCAACTGGAATTTCTTTAGTATACAATAAGTCAATAATCTCCAACTGACTGACTTTCAGGAAAAGAACTTTAAGGGTCCTAATCATTTTTTTTGAGGA
The DNA here is from genome assembly GCA_026779585.1 of Mormyrus proboscirostris. Taxonomy (NCBI): domain Eukaryota; kingdom Metazoa; phylum Chordata; class Actinopteri; order Osteoglossiformes; family Mormyridae; genus Mormyrus; species Mormyrus proboscirostris. The sequence goes on along the minus strand of JAODKF010000118.1, from coordinate 503,833 downwards.
CAACTTTTAACCTGAAACATTGCAGTTTTCTTCTTGCCTATCTTGAAACATTATTCTTGAATCAATCATAATAGCCGTGGAACCAAGTTTTTTGAGGAATTTTCCATTATATCAAACCATCGCAACAACAAATAACATTCTCTGATTGGATGATGAGTCCTATGTTTTAGTTAAAACTGCTAGGGTATCAATATGGTTTGCTTGTGGAAATCTCTTCATTGCCAGGCTTTTTTGGTTGTACCAGTTTAGAGGTTCAGAAAGTAAAATTTCAACCAACCAGTTAAGTACACTTTAACTGTGCCTCTTTATACTCAACTGGTTGGTTGAAACAAAATGCTGGTCTGGATTCTTGCTTTCTGGACCTGAACTATCCACCTCTGTACCAGTTGGTTTACATGACATTCAGTGTTACTCTGTCCATTTGGTGGCCCTATATTTAACGCCAAAGCAGCTTCATTGGCAGGGAATTAGGGTAGAAAACCAAAAAGATGGAGCAAGACCAAATCTTCATGAAGCACCGAGCTAGCTGCTAATTGCTTCACGGACGGCTGATTCTGACTTGTATCTTCACTAGATGAGCTTCGATGTGGTGAGTGTGCAAGTCGATCATTAATGAGCAATTAGATGAATGAACAATGGCAGCCAGGGAAACTGTTTCTATAACAACATCCCAAAATGAACTCTACAGTGCTTTCAATAGGACTGTAAGCTTAGGCCTTCAAAATGTAAACATCTTGGCTCAGATCTCTGCTCAATTCCTTATACAGAGAGGCTTGCAGAGTTTTATGAGTTTTTACTGTAATGTAAACATTTAATATCAATATGCTGTTTTAATCTATAGGGCAATGCATATTTCAATGCTTAATAAGTGGGTACTTATCTTGCTGGAGAATACAGGAAGAGCTTTTCTCCAGTGATGTACACCTGTGAAGCATAAAGTCCACTAAGCAATTAAACAGCTACATCTCTTGCTACCATTTCTGAAAAACAAAACAAACAAAATAAAAACAGATGCCCAATAAGCTGTAGGGCTACCCTTTACCTCCATAACAGCGTCAGTCCTTCTTAAATGCTGTCACGCACATCCTGAAATATGCGTACTTAAAATAATGGATCATTCATTAAGAAGCAGAGTGCTGCAATTGTTTTCTTATTTTGCCAATTCACCAGCCCTCCCTCCATGGTTTGTTTACCGTCATGCCTTTGGCGCTCGCATGTCCTTTGACATGATAGTCAACGTTGAGTAAATGCATTGCTGAGAGGCAGCAGTGCATATGGTGGTCCTTGCAGCAATTTCAGGTTTAAAATGAAAACAAATGTAGTTTCTACAACCACACACATCAGTCGCAGCAACAGACCTACAAGTATATATCACAGAATAAAAATCTGTTACAATTTTATTTATTGGTAACACCGGCCGACATTTAAAAATTTTTTGTTAGGTGATTTACTGTAACAAGTGCATGTTTTACAGTTTTTCATGTAGTTTCAGAATATGGCTTCCAATTTGCCGCCACAAGTCTGGTTTTCTCACAAATTACAATTAAACTTCAACATAAATTATAGCAAATGTTACATTAAAGAAACAGTTCATGTCTTTGCTGGTAACTTATCATCGCGAAACAATAATCAGCCATCATATTTACATTCCAGCGTCCTTGGTGTCTTCACTCCATTTCACTAATATCTTGGTGAAATCTCTCACCTTGCTCTTCACTATACTCACTGAAATTTTCAGGAAAGTAATTAAGGTGCGAGTCTAGGAAATGCATCTAGACACTCTTTCTTCAAGATCTTGAAAATGACATATCATATCCTTGACGCGAACCTCATAATCGGATGACTTCTTGTTTCCGAGAAATCCATCAACGACTTTACGGAATTCTTCCCAGGCTTATCTCTCCACTGTCACCATTTTGGCTGCAAATACACTGTCCTTCAGCAGTCTGATTATCTGAGTGACAGTACCGGAAAGCGGACCACAGTTCTGCATACAGAGGTCGGCATCAGTGGATCTGCAGCAGCATGCCTGTAAGTTTGCATAACTGCAAGTGTTACGTTACTGGTACCTGTATACGATGCATTGTATATGAATAAAAGTTGAAATCACAGAGAAAAACCAGACATGTTGGAGCAAAACTAAATATACTAAAAATGTTTGTTTATGAAGGGTGTTTGAAAAATTTCATTTGATATTATTCACCAAATTTGATGTCAGCTAGTGTAAATCAATTCAACAAAATTTTAATTATTGCTTGCCCTCTATTCTAAAGGACCTATTCTAGGTGGATTTACTGATCCAGCCATTTCCTAAACATCCAATGTAATTTAAATTAACACTAAACCTGATATATAGATGAAAATTAAACTTCAGTATAAAAAGATTTGTTACCATGCTTATACTTAATTTGTTCAAACAGATTTGATTAAAACAATTATGGATCTTTTTTTCAGCAGCAGAAATGCAATTAGAGTTATATTTTTCATAGATTAGTAGGAACAAACTGCAAACACATATAATACAATAGTCATAAATCATGCTATTTTATTTTATCGGCATTACAAGAGCTACACCCTATAATGCACAGTAACACTAATCAATTGATTGTTTAATTGCAGCCTAAAATGCAGAATAAAAAGAGGAGCCCTTGTGGGTAGAGGCTCACCAGTGTTTCTTTATAACACCTACAGTTCAGACTAGATAATCCATCCGAAGGTAAGCAGGTTTGGGCCTGACCAGTACTTGGATTGGAGACCAACTAGAGAAGCTGGGTTGCTGCTGGAAGAGGTGCTGGTGTGGCCAGCAGGGGGAGCCCTTCCTGTGGTCTGTGTGGATGTCATTGCCCCAGTACAGAGATGGGAACACTCTGCTGTAAAAAATGGTGCCGTCCTTCAGATGAGATTGAAAGAGTACGAGTGGTACCCCAACGTCCTGTCTACAATTGTCCACTGTGGCCCTATCAAATCTGGCCTCCTAATCATCCCATATATCTATGTGGTGAATTATCTCCGGCCCCTTCACCGCCTTAGCTACTGTGTGCGTAGCTTACTGGCACAGAATGGCTGCCGTCGGATCATCCTGACGGGGACTACACAGTGGTGGTGGTCGAAGAAGTTCTCCATTGGTTCTGTAAAGTGCTTTGGGTGTCTTGAAATCTGCTATATAAGTGTAACATTCATTCATTAACAGCTCCAGGGTTGGAAGCTTGAAGTCCCCATTCAGTGTGCATGGAGTTTGCATGTTTGCCCGACAGTCCTAAGACAGGCAGTTAGGCTAACTGATGTCTCTATATCACATATAGAGTGTGAGTGGATGTGTCCAGACATGCCATCTAGAGTATACCCCAGCCTCCTGCTGTCTGGGATAGACATCAGCCCCCCTTCCCCCTTCAGATGGTGAATATTAACATCTTCTTCAATGGCACTATAAATGGCAAAACCGTTTTTCCTCACTGGCAGTTCTGTGCTCAGGTACGGCTCCAGCCTTGAGGGTGGTTGCAGCACAGACTAGCAGAGGGGTCTCAGAAAGGGCCTTGAAGCTTCAGAAGGCTACTTGAGCCCCTTTATTTCTCAAGATGTGATAGACTTCATTCGCCAAGCATACACAGGAGTTCTTTGGCTTCTATGTGCCACGTCTTGCTCTCTGTCAGAGAGACAGATTTGGGGTCAGAGCAGGGGGTCAATATCCCTGGAGCGGTGGGGGTATTATTACTGTGACCCCTTCCCCCCCCCCTTACTCTTACCACGGTATTTTTAACCACACCTCAGATTGCTCAATGTTACTTTAACTGTATAAAACATCCTAGTAAAAAGGTGTTGCGCGCACACACAAACACACACACACGTCTAGTACGTAAATTCACAGCACATGGAAAGCATTTATAAATAAACATCCTTGGATCGTGCTGTAGAATTTCAAGGAGCCATCTTAAAAGATTTTTTATCCCCTCGGTGAACGACAAAACAGAAACCCATTGAAATGCAAGTGAACAAGTCATAAGCTGCACATCGATCATGGGACCCAGCCACATGCAGAGGGTATTAAATATGTCACCCGAAGGAATGAACCAAAAACAGGGAAGGGGATTCAACACATCCAAAATCTGACATAATTTTTTTTATTACATATTTTACACCCCATGGAAAACATTGCACCTGAGATGGATGAGAACGCTTTATAAAGCAGCAGAAAACCACGTGATACAGTTATCACCTTTTAATGGCAGAGGGAGATCGTAAAATGGTTACTGAATGTGCCAAATGGATTCATCCCAGAATGGGTACAGACCTCCAATGTCTTACTCAAACAGACTTATTTGAACATATTTACCGTTCGATCCACCGGGGAGGAACGATTCTTTACTGAACCCAAATTGTCTTAAAAAAATTCCAAGACCTCCTGATATTTCAACGGTCGTCATTATTTGAAAAGTGCGAACACTGTTTTGCCTTTTTACAGAAAAACAGAAAACACACACACACACACACACACACACACACACACACACACACAGTGGAAGAGATTCACTGAAGGCTTGTTTCCTGCTGATACACACTGGCGTTCATTAGCATAGACTACCTGTAGCCTTTAAGTATAAAAAGCAGGTGCCTGAGTGCTTTAGGGATTGTGAAATTAGACGTTCATTACTATTCTATTCTCAAGCCGCCAAGCCCAAGCTACTACAGCAGAGAAGTTATATCTATGAACAGATATTAATATTAATTGTAACTTATACAGGACATTCTCAAGAAGATCCTAACATTTTAAACACCAACATCAGAATTCTAACAGTGATTGTACATCACTATGAATGGTACCCAGGGTGTTTGCTCAGTCAACACACACCACACACGGCTTGTATAAGACTTTGTTGGTTGCAATGGAGGTCATTAAACAGATTGTCTGAATTACCCTGTTGAATAACCTGGGGCAATT
>JAODKF010000118.1:479422-489578 GCA_026779585.1 Mormyrus proboscirostris | reverse complement strand
ATCAGTCATGTTTCTAGAGAGATACACTTGGGCTAAATGCCTAATTATATAACAAAGAACACTTATAGTAAATGCAGCTGCCATGAAGATAGTACTTTGTGTGGTGGCGCTTTGGGATTTTTTTGACATGGAGCCGTTTGTACGACGATAAAGATGTGAAGCTGCATCCGAGGAGGATAAATGTGAGCTGAAACGTCTTCGGATGGTTCAGGCGTGCGAGTCGCACATGGAGTCGCACACTGCGGCCACCCGCTTCACAGACGCCATTTCATGTGTCTTTCGAGTGTGAGAGTGAACTTGAAGATCCAGCAGAAAATCCACACAAAAACACGGGAAGTGCATGTAAACACCACAGACATCAACTCTGTCTGTCACACACGCATGCACAGACACAGAGCGGGGGTGGGATCTGAATCCAAAGCCCTGGAAATGTAAGGCCACCCCCCCCCTACCAAGAGTAAAGCATATAAATATCATTTAAAAGAGAATGAGAAAACTCACGTGTATGGTTTGGAGATGATGCTCCTTGGGCTTACTGAAATTGACGTTTTACAGAACATTAAAGCACCGCCTGAAAGTTGTCCCTATTTACTGATAACTCATGAATCATTCATATTTCAGATTAATTATGAATTCAGTTTCAATTCTGCTGAGCCCATTTACACCTGGGGATATTTACTGGTATAACTTGTTTTGTTGTTGTGTCACCCGTTTGTTTCCAGGGGTTTGACCCCGAGTTCCACAGGCTGCAAATTTGACCCTCCAGCCTTCCTAACTGATGCTAGAACCTGCATGCAAATAAATAATGTGTCATTTTAATGTATACATAGTATAAACAAAGTACAGACAGTCCCCTGGTTATGAACCAGATCCGTTCCCTTAAGCTGAATTTATAGGTACTGTAAATCAGATCAGGTACATACAGTATGGTTCTTATGTCAATGAGTGAATAGTTTGTTTTAGTATATAGCATATATTTACTGTACTGTACCTTGAGCTGAAACAGCGCCATGTTCTCATGAGCACCACAAAGTAGTGTGTGCGTTCATTATTACAAACTGCTGTATTTAACTCAAATTATAATAGGCTTTATGGCAGTCCATTCGTAAGTATGAGTTATCCATAAGTCGGGTGTTCGTACTGTGGAGCTCTTCGAATGTGTCCATTATCTGACATACACCTGAAAATCACACTGTTTAAGATGCGATCTGCTGTATAATAAGACACATAAAATCCTGCATGACCATGAGAGGAAGCTTTTATGTTATTAAGATTATTGGGAACATGATTGGTTTACTATCATATAATGGAAGCAGAGATGAGCGTCGACTCAAAGTAAGTTAATTAATGTGGAGACACATGATATTTACAGAATTTCAAGGGACCCGTTTGAAGCTTTTATCCCGCTGTTAGTCGAAACAGGTATATTAAAGTTCATTAAAATACCTTTCAAATTCAATCAACGCGGGCCTTGGCTTGGAGAATATATAGGTTCCTCTATGTGAGGGAAAGCAGTTAGCTGTATTTAATAAATGCTGCTGAAACATGTAAAAGCAGAAAGCTTTCAATCCCAAAAGTAACCGTATCTCCGCTGGGCCCTTGAGCCCAAACCGCCCTGGATGCTGACTGGCCCTGTTGTCGGACCCTAACCATTCTTTGCTTACATGCCCCTTTGATCGAAAGCATCTGCTAAATAAATAAAAGTGAAAATACTTTGGCCAGATTTTCTCTTATCTGGATTTTGGTGTCCTTGAACATTTGCACATGAGCTGCGTCCAAACTCAGCAGCTATATCCTTCGAAGGATGCGGTCTAGGTAGGTGTAGCCTTTGTAGGCAGTGCTCTTCGAAAGCAGAACGGAAATTGTTGCCAAAGGGCAAAGGTCTAACCATCACCAGCTGTTCCCGCCCTTATCCTTGAGTCACGAAGCACTGCTCCGATTGTCTAGCTGGGACACACCCAGTTCACCTCTGTGCAATGAATCTTGGAATCTATTGTGCGGCGAAGATCCATCGGGTGGATCCTTTGTGACTCAGACAAAGGACAACGCATTTCTAGGCCGCATCTGAAGGAGCCTACGAAATGGCGCTGTGACACTTTCGACCTTCGACTGCTGCTTTAGAAGGGACTCAGGCCAGTAGGTTCGCATCTCCGTATTGTAGCTTGGATTTCCAAGGATCCTTCGGTGTCTGTCCAGCCCCACAAAGTAGGCACGGCTTTGCGGGACGCTTTTAATGCGTCTGGAAAGGGAAACTCCATTTCCGGCGCCCCCTGGAGGGATGTTTAAAGCAGGCAGGATGATTCCTCCTCATTGCACTTACAAGAACTAAACACTCGGGATTCCTCTGTGAACACGTCAGCCACATGCTCCTTTCTTTGGAAGTGATGAGCTCCAGAAGATCTATAACGCAATAAAAACTATGAATAAATTCCAGATGAATGGTGTAACACTGAGAAAGCCTTGTGCGCTAGTGCAGCCGGGGAAAACGATGGATTTACAACCAGAGGATCCCTGTATCGAGTCCCACCGTAAGCCTGGCTGCTATAAAAATACCCTCCTGTGAAAATGGGGAAAGAGCGAGGAAGGTAAGCTGTATAAATCACCTAAATCGGTTGAATATCTCAAAATAAACCACGATGGATACGTCAAAGGGGGGTAGGTAGCCTTGTAGCTTCATGCCTCCAGGATTAGGGATTTGAATTCCAGTCCCTCGATCTGTGTTTGTGGAGGTTCCTCCCATAGTCCAAAACCATATGTTCAGTTGAACTGGCATCTCTCGCTCACCCATAGGGTGTGATCGTGCGCAGGGACGGCATGGCATCGTGGGATTGGCTCCAGCTCACTGTGTCCTTACACTGGATAAGAGGCATGGAAGATGGATGGACGCGTCACGCAAATGGCTGGGCGAGGATCCAGTTTAACCTTGTGCGGCTGTTCTGGTTAGAAGGCCCGCAGCGCACGATGCCCAAAGAAAGTGGAAATGTATCATCTAGTGGAAGCTCAACAAAGCACCACCTACGGCAAAGTTAAAATCTCCATGGAAACTCAGACGAAGTGGTCCCATGATTACTAATTAAAAGCAGTAACCCCTTTGAAGGAAAAAAAATATTACTATTGCAAAATAATCAAAATCAAATTATTCTGCAAATTCCATTACTACATGGCTTATCTGAATTATTTCAAAAGCATGAAAATAAAAACAGTGAAATTACTATGTTTTTTAAGTATTTAAAAACACTCCAGTTAAAGTAGATTCTCATTGTCGTTTCCTACTTTCACGCAGTTACTCGTGCTTGCCATATTAACACTCCAGATAACGCCTAATAATGCTCATTTTGCCTTTGCAAGGAATCAGATGAGCGCTTGCCTCTATTTCCTCTATTTCTAACTGCTTATCCTGGTCAGGGATCTGGGGAGAGGCCCTAGAGCCAGCCCCTAGCAGCAGAGGGCACTAGGTGGGGGTGGGCACAAGGTGGGGGTGCACCATGGACAGGACGCCAGACTATTCCAAGGCACATACAGTGAAACACTACAGAAAATTTAGACACCAATTAGTCTAACTGCATGTCTATTGATTGTGGGCAGGATCCCACATGATACCGGGCGGACAAGCAAACATACCCATCACAGTCACCATGACGACCCTTGAATGTTTTCTCCGTACCTGTGCTCTGTACTTTTTGCGGTGCTAAAAATCTTCAGGACACTGAGGATTGGAAATGTGAATGAGGGTTTGATTTCGAAGCAAATATCCCAACGTTACTGGCAGAAGAAACGCAAGAATAAGCATAACACAATACACTGTGACATTTTTATAAAATCAGAATGCAGATCAGTTGCAGACAGGATCCAGAATAGGGCCCATGACCCACAGCATGTCAGGAGGGTTTATGGGGGAGGCATTTTCAGAAAAAAACATGAAGTGGATGCGCTGTCCAAAGTGATGCACAGTTCTCTGCAAAATGTTCATTACGAGGCGGCTGTCTGGTCAGGAACGAAATATTATCATTTTGGGGGTGCAATTCCCACAACACCTGTAGTCGATATCAGTGCTTTATGTCCTCAGTATGGGGTGCTAAGTGACATCATTACAGAGTATATGTCGCTTTTGCTGTTTTCTTTTTTTTTGTAGTACGACCATAAAGGCTCGACAATCACTTGTAATCCTCCTCAACTGCTTCCTCTTTGAATCCTGAAAAAAAACAACTGGCTGCCTTGACCGGCTAAGATGTTACACTTTGATTTTCACATTTAATTACTGTACGACTTACTCAGTCTTTGCTCTCTCTCGCTCCCCCCCGTGCCGATGGTTTGATGTGAGGGGTCAATACTCGCACTCATTTTCAAATATGTGTTTCCACTAATGACACGTTTGCAGATATCAGGAGGGGAAGATGACAGTGAGGTAACGTGTGCCGCCACCGTCCTTCCTGCAGCCGCTAAACCTGAGAAACCTCGAAGACTCCGCAGCAAACGGTCAGCCTAATTACAGCTGCAAGGACCCCTTTACTTTCTTCCGGGCCCGGTGTTTTTCGAGTGAACAGACTTGTAGCCATAGCAACTTGTGAGAAATCCAGCGCAACCTGATTATCTAAAAACTCACCCAATAGAAATGCAGCCTGTGACTTTGGAACCGTCTACCACTCTCAGGTCCAGCTAAGGATTCCAGCTGTTGATACCAAAAATGTAATGGGGGTCATTATTGACCCGCTCTGCTGGACATTAGCTCTCAGCGATGAGCACGATGCAGGAAAGAGTCATAAACACGTGGTAACCATGGACCACAATGAACCAAGAAGTTTCCCAGCAAACTGCAATATAACATACTGACGATGACCCGTTTCCTCTGCTGTCGCAGATGCCTGGTTTAAGAAAGTAGGAAGCACACTCGCGATGCGCGTAACTGACACCACCTAGGAGGCAGAGAAACCTGTCCTCAGATCACGTGAACTTGAGCGGCAGAACTGGAAAGGACAGCGGCGGAGGCCTGGATTTGGGATGACGAGGGCGAGAGGAGAAGCTCAGACGTGACACCCAGAACGAGTGCGACGGGTTTTGAGAATCCTCTGAAGGGAGGTGGGGCCAGAGAGCTAGTGGGCTGGAGGAGGGGAGCCGTCGTTGTCGGGAGAGGGTGGAAAAGCGCCGGCACATGTACATCAAAGAGGTGAAACCAGAAGAAGCAGTGGCATCGGTCTGGACCCTCAGATGTCACACGGTCTGCTAATGCGCAGCTTAATCCCCCTGCTGATAGCCTTAATAGCCAGCAACACAGCAGCTAGCAACCGCTAATGTGTGTCATCTAATTAAACCCCGACTCCAACCTACAAACCTCTAACGAGGGCTATGTAACACTGTCAGTGTAGGACTTGATTATAATTAGCATTGCTATTTTCGAATAATATTTATTCTATCTGCGTATCTCCGCTGATTTGATTATAAATTCCGAAAATTAAAAAACGATGTAGCCGCAATGGGTGGCACTGTGACTCAGTGGTTAGCACAGAAGTCACAAAGCTCTAGGATGCCATGCTGGCGCCGTTTGTCCGCTGCGTGGGTCTGCTCCTGCTGTCAAGAGGCATAGAGAGCTAGAACCCCAGCCTGGCGGAGGGGCGGGGTGGGGTCCTGGGAGAGACTGCGGGCTCTCTGCAGTCCTGCACTGCGCAAGTAGTTATGGGAATGGGTATAAGACAATGTAATATGTGAATCAATTTAATGAGTATTGTAATGTCAAAGTATCCATTGTCTATTATTTATTGCTATTAGTGTGGCTGAAAGGGCAGAATTCCAAAGCACCTGTTGCATGTGGCCAATAAAACATGTAATAAAACAACAAAAGGAATATGAGGAAATTAAAAGTGAGCAATATGTACAGTCCATAGCCAAATGTATGCAGACTCAGAGGAATTTGCTAATTCAGCCACCCCCATAGTTGACACAGATATACTTGGGTCCACACCCATGCAGTCTCAAACGCTGGCAGCAGAAGGGGCGGTACTATTGAAGAGGTATGCGACTCTCAAAGTGACATCATCAAAAAATTCATCTTTCCAACAAGTCCATTCCACAATATCTCTACCCTGGTAAAGCTGCATTGGTCAACGGCGAGTGACGTGATTGTGAAGCAGAAACATTTCGGCACAAGTTCAGCCGCAAAGTCGTAGCCAGACAAGTTCGCAAAAAGGGACCCGATCACCCAACATCAACACCCAACACGAACGGCAGCAAATCGCACCAGCAATGTTCCAACATCCAATGGAAAACCTTCCCTAAAGAGTTGATGCTGTTATGGCAACCAAGTACAACCAACTTTATATTAACACAATTATGTTTGCAATGAGATCTCAGTGAATCTATATCCACATACTGCTGGCCATATAATGTGCATCTAACTAAATGATCTTGTTCATCACCAGATTGAGTTTCATGCATTTGTGTATAAAGAGAGATCTGGTCCTTCCTTCCTTTTCAGGGACATCCCACCGTGTCTAGTCTCCAGGAAGCATTTATGTTTTAATCTTTGCTGGACATCAGCAGAGAGTAACATTTCTGTGTTCATTAAATTTCTCAGATCTTTTTAACGGGCAATCAAGAAAGACTTTAACAGGACGGGAACCCAGTGATAACCAATCATATCTCGGTATCACAGTTATCTTAATTATTTTCAATAAATACTTTTGATTTAGATTTTTTTTGTAGCTGAAGCTTTAATGAATGTGCAACACGTAAGCAGCACTTACATAATTACTCACTAATCACACGCCGTTTATATGGTGTGAAGATAGTAAAATGTTTTGCTAACCTTGACCATTTCAAGCATATTATTCAAAAATAGTAACACTTTACTTGACAGTGCACAAATAATATGCCTTTACTTACGTATTAATTAACCATAAACTCTTCGTCACATACTGATCTCATGTTCATCATTAAGGAATCTTCACACATCGCAGGTAATTACTATATCTGTTAATTCTACAAACCCTTGTGAACTACTGAAGAAACAAGTAATGAAGTAGTAACTGAGTATCTGTGACCCCTCAAGTAAAGTGTTATCCAAAAACTTAAAAAAAGAACATGGTATGGCTTTGAAAGAAAACCAACATCACACGTGTGCCTCTGTGACTACTTAAAATTTAAAAGCCTCTCGCATTAAATCAGAAAGCTAGGTCTTGTATTGTCATGTATGTTGTAGGTGATGATGTTGTTCTAAATATAGCAGACTTGTTATCTTTCTATTTGACATGGATTTCTGCATTTACTTTAAAATACAACTTTTGGAACCATAAACAGCAGGGTTCCTCAGGAACTTTCTTCATCATCAAAGAAGAACACGTTGCAGCTTGTAGGGATTCGGGTCAAGCAGGGGTCAGTCCAGGGGTCAAAGGTCAGGTGACTCCCACGCCAGACTGAAGACGTGACAAGAGGAAACAGGAGAAATGGTACGCAGACTTGGCTGGAAGCTGCAGGTTCAACATATGTGCAGTGACCTTCATGTTATTTTGCTTCCTGTTCTTATTATGGCACCTAGTTTAATTCTTTAACTGCTGCGCCACCTACTGTCTCACATAAATGTATGATGGAGTCAAGCTTATCCAGTGCTTTTGCGGGGGATGACCTTCAAAGCCCCAAGCTTCAACAGCTGCATATTAACTGCTTCAGCTCAACACTAAACTGCTGTTAACAACCCTGATTAGGGCTGGAAGAGCACCCCGCCTCACACTGAGACACCTGTGCATTGGGTTTTCGCACGGTGACACTGGGGGGGGGAGGGAAAGACGAGGAAATTAAGACGTGAAGAGAGAGACTACGCCGTCTTAGACCATTTACTTGAAACGGAGGCAAGGAAAGCGGGTATTAACTGCCACCCAAAGCCATCGGCCATCTGTATAACCAGAGGGAGCCAATCAAATTTCAGAGGATGCAAGCACAATTTTCAAAAACATGCCAGAAAAAAAAGGACGGTTATCAGCACCTTGCACAACTGCTTGGAGTAAAGGATAATTGCAATGTGAAGAGCAGAATCGCTTCCATTCCCATCAATATCAAAGCGGCTTTAAGCTAACATGAGGGTTGTGTTTTAGTCAGATACTGCCCCAAAAGGTTGGTCTTCCTAACAGGTGATAAACAATCCCTTCCCCACTTCTTTGTGGACACTGAAGACAATCATACTGCTAATTAGCATCTGACAAGTGGAAGTTACAGTAAAAGCTTCACTTATGACCTACAGTGGAAGAAATGATTTAACTTAGCAAAGAAGGATCAACCCAACGAAGAGGAGAGATGATACATTTATTCTGATTACTGTGGAAATGAGTGTGAAATATAGTTATTCTGGATAAACGGGGGCACAGTCATGACTGTATTGCTGTCCTTAGATGATTTCATGTTGAGCAGGATGCCTTGTAGAGGAGAGAAGGAGAGAGGGAGGGATGGAGGGTGGGCGGGGGCACCAGGCTGTGATGGGTTCTGCCCCACGGTGGGTAGAGAGTTACACCCCCCTGGCACCTCCCAAAGGTGGTTCTGCAAAGTCATGCTGTGCCTTCAATGGCATAAAAATGGAGGAAAGCCTTTTCTCACGAGCCAACAGCTTTTTTTTTTTTTTTTTTTGATTTTTAGATAAAATGATTCAAGCTGCTTGACTCGCATAGCTAATTCTGAAAAATTCCCTGAAAACCTGGAATTGGGGGCTGCCCGTTGACAAGCAGAACTGTGAAGTGTGCCTTCCCTGCTGGGCACACCGGCCATTAAGCATCCCATAATGTGTCCGTCAGAAATGTCGGGACCCTTTAGAGTGCCGAAGATACCTACGGTAAGCAGCATCGCGAAGTAACCTGTGACATTGTTTATTCACTCAGCAGGATGCTGTTAAAATCTAACATTATTTCTGAAGCTTGTGATCCAGAACCTTTATCCCACCTGTATGGCTAGATATTAAATGCAAACCAATAGTTAAAACAATAGCCTCATGCACAGGGCTGTCTTGCGTAAGGACTTGAGAAAGGTGCGATCCGTTAGATTCATGATTCATCCAGACACTTTACGTCTGGATGGCGTGGGGATCGGGCAAACTGCGAACGCTGGAACGGGACCTGACCACTGAAATCCACAGCTGCCAGCTTCGTGCTGTCAATCCCCGACTCATCGCCGTGGCCCTGAGGTCACTGTGACCCTGTGACATTTCCCCCCTGGAGCCTATCGCATTCTGTAGGCTCTTACTGGGATATACTGCTGTAAGCTGGTCTAGATGATTGCATCTCCTTGGGGTTATATTCCACGTTTGGTTCACGTTTTGGGGCTTTTAAGCTCCTGTCTCTCAAGCTGGGACAACGGGCCTCCCTCTTCCTGTTTCCGTAGTTACACACCGCATCGAATCACGAGTCAGAGTATTAACGCATCCCTCTACGCATTCACGGTGTTCCATCGCACATAAATAGTGTGCTATGGTGATGATTGCTCTTTCAAGAAAGATCTGGTTACATCAGTGGAATTACCCAAGTTTTACAAAATGTGTATATTGACACATACCGAAGTTCATTGCACGTGTCTCTACAGACGAGCAAGAATAAATGATTCTGCTCCTTAATTGTATTCCCTCTGGGTTTAATTAACGGGAAAGGTGATTCAAACTCACCGAAAAATGGTGTGAGAAGCGTTTTAGTTATGGCAGCGAGCTGAACTATGTGACATCAACAGAAGTCAGGATGGACGGGTTAAGTTGAGGTTAGGCTCTTGCGGGGCTTAATGGAGGGGAGAAGGCATGGAAGATATCACTCTATAATGTCAGACACGGCTGAAGGGATCAGCTCAAACATCCCTGGTCACCTGACTCTCTCCCTTCATGTTTTCATAGCCAGTCTGCTTTGGTGGATTAAATGCAATGATTCCTTTTGGGGAGAAATCAAAACGGACCAGGTGCCTTATATAGGCTGGTGTGTCTGGAGAGTGCTGCTGTCCGACTTGACATGAGGGCTTCTACCAGTAACCAACAAACAAACTAACAAATGTAAACTGCGATTATGCAGGGTGCCTGTGATCGGGAAATCTGCAATAAAAAGAGTGAGAAACTCACTGAGCCAGAACCTGTAGGCTGCGACCACGGATCATCTGTTGGAAGACGGCTTTCCGAGAAGCTCTGACATGGCCTGAGATGACGCGG
>JAODKF010000118.1:444667-460231 GCA_026779585.1 Mormyrus proboscirostris | reverse complement strand
TAACCCCAACTCCAGGGACTCTGTGCTGAGACCCGGAAGAGTCACGTGTCTGCGGGCCCTTGAGAACGGCCCTTAACCCCAACTCCAGGGACTCTGTGCTGAGACCCGGAAGAGTCACGTGTCTGCGGGCCCTTGAGAACGGCCCTTAACTCTCAACTCCAGGGACTCTATGCTGTGACCCGGAACAGTCACGCGTCTGCGGGCCCTTGAGAACGGCCATTAACCCAAACTCCAGGGACTCTGTGCTGTGACCCGGCAGAGTCACGTGTCTGTGGGCCCTTGAGAACGGCCCTTAACCCCCAACTCCAGGGACTCTGTGCTGTGACCTGGAAGCTTGCGCTCACCTGTATATGTGTCTGTATGTCTCATACAGAGCATGATGGGGTAGACAAAGAGATGCACTGCAATGTACCTGTAACTTGTGCAAATGCCAAATAAAGCACCATTTCATTTCATTTGAAATATCTGTATCATCAAAGCAAAGCAACTAAATACAATTGATATATTGAATAATGAATTAATATCTCATTAAAGAAGATAATCTATTAAATGGCCTTTGATGAGCTTGAAGTTCTCTGAAATTGAAGTTACGAAGTTCCAGTGACAAGAATAAGGTAGCTAATACTGGTCTATGAAAGAACAATAACTTCAGAGAAATTAACTTGTACTAGAAATTTCCTTTCGAAAACGCACTGTAGTGTAAAGGGCTGTATTCGTATCAGCGAAGGCTTCGTTAGATGCCTCCTGATTTATGCAGGACATGAAACCTTAATTAGAAATGTTCCTTCAGACGGGGGGGGACGCATGCAGCTTGAAACTGGGAATAAAGGAACGGTGATGTGGAAGGGAGGGGAGGCAAGCAGGGGGTGAGGCAACACAGCACGACGGCGCTGTGATACAGGGGAGGCAGGCATGTCACGGCGAGGCATGGGACAGTGATGGGTGACGGGGACGACGGTGACAGGGCTAGGGTGAGGGACATGCCAGAGGCTGCTGGTCAGGAGCCCAAATTTGAGCAGTCTGAGGGGGTGATTCCCGGGGGTTTGGACTGAGAAACCAAACCGTCATCACAAGTCAGAAAACCGTGGCAATGAAGAAACCTCAAGATGTCAAATTATCTTCAAAGTTCAATCAAGACGACCTGGAATCCTCAAATACATGGGTATGACGCGAGTCCAACCTGTAGATGCCAACGCAGCGTCACGTGGTACAATTCTAATGTCAAGGACAGTCTCATTTACCGATGGTGGAAAACACAGGGGCACAGCACTTTGAAAAGCCACATGTATATAGGGAACATTTTCAGGAGCGCAAACACCGAACAGAGGTGCTCTGTAAGGAAGGTTCCCACACAGCCGGCAAGGGCAGCAGCCCAGGAGTCCTAGCTGCTAATTATACGCCAGCCACAGAATGGCCTTCATTTGGGAAACACACCATATTTCAAAACTGACATCCTGTCCAGACTATTCCATGTCTTGTGCTGTGTACTTCCTCAGATAGGCTCTAGACTCACCCTATGCTGGAAACACCGTTAAGGAAGACGGATGGATTATGTTCAAAACGTACAGTAACTAACATTACAGGGCACAAAGCAAAAAGATGCATTGAGCTGACTGATAATGCAAAAAGTTAAAAATCAGCTAAGGTTCCAAAATGAAGAGTGTTTTTGCTGGACTATTTTCATTGACGAACATCTGTGGCCTCAAGAATCCACTGGTTAACATGCTTTAAGATTACAAACTAAACATTATTAGCATTGGCCAGCAATAATGCCACATGTGATTACACCGCCTACGCTAACAGAACCCACAAATTAGAGTCGCAATCACAGATCAGAACCTGCAGCACGGGAGGAGGTAAAAAGACAGTTTGGTCTGTTATTCACTTCACAGCAAGGCAAAAAAAAAATGGTGTGGATTAGCAGAGAAAACACAAGTCCACGTTCACATGAGAAAGTGCAAAGGCTGGCAGGCCCACGTTGAAGACTGATGGCTATCGTCGGCGGACAGACACGCCTAGAGACAGGCAGGGGGGCCTCAGAAGCCCATGAGAAAGCATACCAGAGTAGCATGGCCGTAAACGGCGGGACGACGAGTGCAGAGCGGCTACACTGTTCAGCCAACACTGTAGACAACTTGAAATGTCAGAAATTTGAGTTACTACAGAGCTGGAGGACGGGATTTGCATACCGCTGGCGTACATTCGCACACTTTTAGATACCAGACACACTAAGGACCGGATTGACTTGTTTTGTTTGCTTTACACGGCCATTGCAGACTTGGCTGCGAGCCCCGCCAGGCCCGGCTCTCTTCTGTTGGGTGCTGGCACCAGCTGGGGTTCAAAGAGTAGATCTCCTGTTAAACCAGTCACCAAATAATAGCAAAAAGAGCTTTTTGCTTTACAGAAGATGATTCTTAATTCGGCATTCGACAATGAGGACCTGCTAACTGAGCTAAGTCAGCGGTTTCAGCAAAATACCCCCCTGGGGTCTCAGTCTATGACTGAGGGTGAACGTGATTCATTTTCCAGCAACGAATTCGCCGCACGATTTTTCTCATTGTCCTGGATCAATCTGAAGTAGCTGCAACAAGACCGCTGTTACGGCAAAAACGTTAATGATTACAGACTGTTCTCAAACGTCCCATTTCTCTCAAAAATCCACCTTTTTTGTGGTGCAGAAGAGCCCGACAGCAAACATACTTGGACACTAATAATATACTTGAAAAGTTTCAGCCTGGCTCCCGTCTAAGCCTTAGCAGTAAGTGATGTGCTATTGTCCTCTGATCCCAGGAACGCATCAGTACTTAAGCTCCCAGATCCATCAGCCATCAATTCTTGTATAGCCTGGAGTGTCAGGTCAGTTTATGCGGAACCGTACTTAAGTGGCTCACTGCTTATCTGAACAGTGATCAGCAATACGCTCAGATAGCTAATAACAGCCCATCGGTATCGCCGGTGAAGCGGGGAGTCCGGCAGCGAGCCGAGTTGGGGCCTTTATTTGTCCTCCCTCCGTGAAACACAATACAAAAGCAGAAAATTAAGTTCCATTCGTATGCTGATGATGCACAAATGTGCCTCTCAGCTGCATCTGATGACCACACATCTATAGTCTCCCCAGTAAACTGATATAATAAAGCCAACTGATGGATGGCTGACAATTATCTTTCTCGGAAACCCTGACAAGACGGAAGTCCTATTACTAGGAGGTAATAACACCCAGGGCCTGCATTACGGCTTCACTCAATCAGCCCGTAACCAAGGTACGATCTGATACAGACCTGCTGTTTAATTCTCATACACGCGCTCCCTATCCAGGGTACGTGTTGTGCAACTCAGCCATGTTGATGTGCTACCTGACTTTCACGATGGGGAAAACGAATACGCGCATTTATAAAGAGTGGATCAGACCGCTGTAATGCTGTGCTGTCAGGGGGCAGGAGCATTGAACATGGAGCAGTATGGACTGTAACTACAGGGAGAAATGTGACCGTACTTACTCAAATCCCTCTCCGCTGGTGTCTAGTTAAATGTAGGACAGACTTTAAAATTCTTGTGTTTACTTACAGGGCACTAATAGGACAGGGTCCTGCTTGTTTAACCGAATCGAAGAACCGCTCAGGTCACAGAATGCAGGCCTTCTTGCAGAACAGCCCTCAGGCCTCTCGGCTATAGAATAGCCGGTCACCGTGATATTAAATGGCTATCGAAGACCTATTATTTTACCTCAGACTGCTATATGTACCACGGCTGCTGCTGGTGAAACTGCACGGGCAGCATTTTTTCTGCCCGTTGTTGCTTTCGGCGGCTACCCATCAGCCTCCATACAGACTTACTGCTACATTCTCCTTTC
Organism: Mormyrus proboscirostris; assembly: GCA_026779585.1. Classification (NCBI taxonomy): domain Eukaryota; kingdom Metazoa; phylum Chordata; class Actinopteri; order Osteoglossiformes; family Mormyridae; genus Mormyrus; species Mormyrus proboscirostris. The sequence continues at coordinate 456,381 of JAODKF010000118.1, read as the reverse complement.
CACAAGACCTGATACCCTGAGCCCAGGGTGGGCATTGACTTAGCTCTCATCGTGGATATAGCGGGCCTCAGGCAGGACTGCTCAGTCATCAGGAGATGACTGAAGACTGAAGAGAGAGCTGTCCTGCAGCAGGGTGCAACAACAGAAATATTCACATACTGCACCCAAACATACAGCTGCCCCATCTGACACAGATAATATTAGAATCAGGACCTGCAGATGTTCTCGCTACCAAACTAGAGAGTTTAGTTTGCTCTCCTCAGTCTTTGTCCACTATTGATTTTTACAAAAGTTACTTTAAACCAGGAGTATCCAATCTCATGCGCAAAGGGCCAGTAAGTATCCAGGTTTTTGGAATAACTTTTAGATCAGCTGTTCAAACCCAGGTGTGAGGACTCTTCAGCCAATCAGTCCTCTAATTAGTAATCTAATTAGGGAGGTGGAGTGAAAACCCACGTACATGCCGGCCTTTTCTGGATATGATCAGCCACCCCTGCCTTTAACTGCTATTTGTGAGTAAGCAGCGCTTGTTTGATTCTTTGTCAAACGTGTTGAGAGAACCATGTTGGGAAAAGTCACTATATAAAAATATAAGTGGAATTGAATGGAATAAAGCACAAATAAAAATTATATTAGTTGTGATCTTATTTTGATGCTCAGCTGTACATCAGAATTTTAATATGAGCATACATGTTAAAACAGTGAGAGGATCCTCTAAAATTTGCGATTCCGGTTCTGGCGGTGCTGATCCAAAGCACCTTTCCACTTGGAGTTTATCCACACCGATGTACGACACAGGCTCAGTAAGTGCTTAATGCTTCAGGAATAAGATGGGGCTACTCTATATGCTGTAAATTTATAAATAACAATAAATAAGTTGCAGATTTCTATTTACGTATAGAAAGAAATTCATTGTATGCTGGATGTGGGTTATACAGCTTGATGTACAAATTAAGCAAAAAGATCTTGATAAAGTTATCTCAAGTGACACGAAACAGTCTGAATATAACCTTTGACCATTTTTTATGGAAAAGAACATTTAAATAAGTACTTTAAAAGAGGGCCTTTACATTATTTATTGGTGCAGAATACCCTCTGGATATAGCACTATTCCCAAAGCACGGACCTGGAGCAGAATGCATTAGACGAGAGCCAATCATAAAAGCCTTTTATCGGGGGGTCACAGGTCAGCCAGGATCCACGGTTCAAAGCTCTCTAGTGAAGGAACTCCCCCCCCCCCCTTTGCTGACCGTAAAACTTTCCAATGCAAATCAATGAGGCCGCTACTCAGCAACAGGGATCCTCTGGCTCTCGAGTGCCACTATGACCCAAACTGACAATACAAAGAGCTCAGCCGGTCGCCAGCGAGGACGTCGCTAATGTCTTTGCCTTTGATCAGCCGATACCGCCGCTCTCTTTTAATACCCTTCTTGTTATTGCCTATTTACTGTAATATCTGTTTATTTGTCTATTCTATTGTCCATTAAGATTCTCTTAGGTCTGGGGGGGTAGAATGACATTGACAATAAAGGAAATCTGAATATAGGAAGGAGGCTAATGCAAGCTTTGTTGTGGTGTAGCGCTGAGCATCATCTCCTGGGATAAAGCAGCTCCCCCCCATCACTGCCCCCCTGTATGTGTCTTTCCCCCTGATCATCGCCAAACACGTCCCCTACTCACCCTTCAGTGACATCACAGACATCCATCTTTTCAGAGGAGGCCATGGGGCTGGAATTTTCTTTCTGCTCACAAACTATCAGATTCTTTACCCAATTACTGCTATTTATACCCAAGAGAGTTTTGTCAATTCACACATTAGATTACTTTTTTTTTTTTTTAAAAAAAAAAAAAAAGTAAAGTTTCATGATTAGTGTTAAAATTTCACAAGAACGATTTACAGAATGTGATAAAACCTGGAAATATTTTTCATGCACAGACACAAAAAGTCATTATTTTTTAGAAAACCCAACTTTGTGAACAGGTAAGCTACAATGGGTGGGACATGGAATCTTTCAGGTAAGGAGAATCATAGCATATGTGATGTAAAGCAGATTGAAGCCCTGGTGAAGGACTGGCTCACCAGCAGAGTAGCGAGGGGGAGGAGTCTGCCGATTTCATGCGTATGTTTACAGGTTGGCTTAGCCGTCAGGTATCTCCCTCTCTTGACACATACGGCCTGACCTCAGTAGCGGCAGGAAACCAAAAGTGGACAGTGGAGCAGCCCGACAGAACCTCAAACGCATCTCGAGCCTCTGTGAATCCCCCCTGATAATCAGTAGAGTCGTAAATGACTGCTGACACACTGTCGGCGATTGACGTGAGAGAGAGAGAGAGAGAGAGAGAGAGAGCGCTCCAGCCAATCTGCCAAAAAGTAACTGGAAAAATGAGCCCCTTTCAAAGGAGCAGATTTTTGGGGCAGGGCAGTCACTGGCAAAACAGCGGTAAAGGACAAGCGGTACAGGCCACCAGTACCTACCCTCAGGCTAGCTGCAGAAATGAGTCAAGCAAGCTGGCAGCAAGAAGGTTAGGAAATGGGTAAAACAGAGGGCTGAGGAAACACTGCACAGCGAGGCGGGGCCACAATGGCGGTCAGGGCCTCACTGCCACCCCGATAAAATGGGGGCCCCAAGGAAACACGGCACAGCGAGGTCAGGCCACTAGGATGCACCGTCATGGTCGGGGTCTCGCCGCTGGCGACTGACTATCCGGTAATGTCATTAATGGCTGTCGATGGCTGATGTATACCACGTTACAGCTAAGGCTGAGAGGCCATTAAGACGAGCAGGAAAACAGAGAACCTTCAGGAATATTAACACTCACCCCGAGGGGGAGGGGGTGAGGAATGGGAAGGGTTTGCAGGGGCAGTCCGCAGGTCCCTCAAATGCCCTACACCAGCCTCTCAGCTCCTCCTGGCCAATCAAAATCACTTATCAATATTCATTTATGGTGAGTCAGCTTCTGTGGTCAGAAAGCAGAAACACTGTCAACGCAGTAAAAGCAAGGTATGGGGGAAAAAAAAGAACTTTATGTGAGGGGGTTCCTGCATGGTGACCCCCGCAGGGTGAAATTCTCTGGCTTGAGCCAGTTAAGCAGATAACGGGGCAGCCAAATTCACGAGGGAGTTGAATATGCAAGTAAGGGTATGGGGTCAAATCCCACATTAGGAGATCCAAATCAGATATGCGGCTGCGTGCCGCTATGTGGGACTCGCAAGTCCTCAGCGTATTTAATCCTTCGCAGATAATCACTGCGGCTGGCAGTGGGGTTGGGGAGGGGGGGTCACAGATGGATGGGCGAGCATGCAGCCTGCCTGCGCATGCGCAGACGGCCTGCTAATTCACCAGCAGTTGGCCCCCTTCCCGGCACCACATTGATTTGTGGGAGAGCTGCTTATATCACCTAGAGCATAATTAAATATTAAGGCCACTTTGATGTATGCAAAGCCTGACTTAGAAGATTATCCAGGACCCCGAGTGCAGCTTCAACACAAATCCTGGCCACAGAAACTCGCAGGAGATTGGTGGTGGGAGGGCCTAACAACCCCATGTTACCCCCTCATATATCTTGTTTACCAGTAACAAATAACGCTTGACACTGTTGGAGTAGAGCAGCTCCTGAGAGGGAGGGTATCTGAATGCCGTCGCCCCGGACGACCGCTTCCTGACTGGGAACCCCATTGGTCCTGGCCCTCTGGAGATGTGTGCTATCACTGCACATTGATTGGAGGGTAACGTTTAATGCGGAAATTCAAGGACAGGGGGTGGGTCTTTCACTGAGAGAGAAAGACGTGGCAGGCCGGAAATCTGTTTTTTTTTAAATCCGGATTCACTCAATCACCCACATGCAGGGCCATCAAGAGACTGATCAAACATGAGAGAGACCAGGTTCAGGACCGCCGTTTCCCTGCTGTACCCTCATCGCTGATCTGACCCTGAACCTAAGAGAAATCTCCTGCCTGCAGAGTCATTAGACTAGCGAGATCCCCCTGGACACATCTCCATTTGCAGCGTGAAACAAACACACACACGCGCACGCGCACACGCACACGCACACACACACACACACACACACACACACAGGCATATGCAACGCATGGCCCCTTCTATAACCGACTCATTGGATTGATGTCTTCATTAAAAGTGCCTCTGATCGAACGGATGCCGACAGAGCACCGTGGATTACGTCTAGTCGAGGGGGGGGCATTGACGTTTCCCCATTTGGCGCCTGGCCCCCGGAGCAGACGGCTGATTCATCATGGAGCCCGTGGCGAGGACCGGCCATCCCACTGCGTTCAGAAGCAATTACATGCTCGTTAAGGAGGGGATGCCCAAGCGAGGACGGAGTGAGGAGAGAAAGGACCACGTGGTGAGAGCCCTGAGGGCCATGGCTGAGCAAAGGGGGCGGAGCCAAAAGCCACATTTACACCTCCCCCATGGCTTGCCACCCCACCAGTAACGTGTAAGAAATTTCCATGGTGACTTCATGGAAGCATCAGTACACAGGTTCAGGTCCAAGATCAGGAACTAGCCTGCCGCCCCCCTCCCATGGTCTCCACACAGCTGCAGCGCACACCTAAGGGCCGTCCCACTGCAGCGACTCACAGCACTGCGGTTACCGTGGTACTGATGCACCCACACTGGGGTCAAGGTTTCTGGCCACGCGGCACGCTCACGCACACGCACAGACAAACACTCCAAAAAACATTGCCAGCAACCCTATTCTACGTGGAGAAAAACATTCAAAACTTCAAAAACGTTTACCGGACAACAAAGGTGTGTTTGTAGGTCAAGAGAATCAAGAAACAAGACAATAAAGAAGATGCCTGCAGAGTGAAATTGTGTTTTTACAGCGTGAAGAGACACTCATTTTGCACCGGCGATATTGAGGTGAAAAGGTCACCACAGTCGCATGAAGTGATTATAAAATTACGTTTCATATTTGCACCAACGTATTATTACACTATCATCACAGTTTTAGCTAAGAGAGGTGCTTATCTTACAACTGCTATTACTGCTACAACAGACGAGCAGGATCGTAATTTACCAAGTCTTTAATTTCACCTGACAGCCTGGATTCATGTTTTTTGCTGTAAAAATGCTGCCTCCCATCATTCTACATGCACTATGTCCCAGCCCCCCTCCCCCAGAGAATGGTCCGGGTCACACTTTCTCATTTACAGTGTAAATTCACACTTTTAAACATTTCTCTTTTGCACCCTTTACCACAAACTGTCTCTTGTCTCAGATGCGTGCCGCAGTGAACATAGAACACGTGCGAGAGCAGGAAGGAATGGTGACATCGCCAGGCAGCGGAGCATCGCGCTAACAACATAAACGGCATGGGTTCAAATCCCAGAAACCACACATTATATAACCCCTTCTTGTCCTGAAAGTCGCTTTGGATAAAAGGATCAGATGAATAGATGTTAATTTAGGGCCACGGAGCTAAATCTTAGTGTCTCCAACGTCCCAGGCGAGATTAAGGATGCCGTATTGAGCTTTGCTTATCAGTGACTATTACACAGTCAGTCACAGGGTGGGTGAGCCTGGTAAACAGGCCTCGTAAGGGGCCTTCGATACTATTCTGTGCACTGATGCCAAATTGCTAAGCAACGCCATAACTATCAAACGCGAAGAATGGAGAGAATACCATCTGGTTTTCTGGGGCAAACTAATTAGTCCCCTGCAAGTGATGCCGACTCAAATGCCAGCACTCGTACTTCAGAGACAGATGGACCGAGCCCTCGTCCGACTGATGTTAGCTGCGGCCCATACCCCAGCAGGTGCTGTAGTGGTTACAGGAAAGAACCGATGATCACAGGGTTCCAGCTTCTAACTCCTGGCCTGGGTATTGCTGTTGCACGTTACAGCGACTGTCTTGAATCGGCTCACAAAGAGGTATATGAGGGGGAAAAAAAACAAATTACTTTGGAGGGGAGATTCCAAATGGAGAGCATCCATCCATCCTGTTTATTCAGAGCAGAGTCACCGCGAGCCTGGAGCCAATCCAAAGAAGCAGAGGGTGGGAGGACAGGGAAGACCCCGACTGGAGTTCCACGCGCCCACATGCACCCACACTGCGGGCATCTCTGAATTGCCAGGTCACCTACGCAGCATGTTTTTGGACTGTGGGCGGAAGTTGGAGTACCTGCAGGAAAGTCACACAGGCGAGGAGAGACACACGGCCGCCACATGCAGAGAGCTGGGGAACAGAACCCAGCCCATGAGGGGCAGGAGAGAGGCCAAGGCATCGACAGCGCAACCGCAGCACCCGACTCCGTAACAATGGCAGTAATGTGGCCTGATTACACAAGGCACGAAGACGGAAAGATGGATCTTCACGATGTGCTAATTAACCGCTCACGAGAATGATTCAGACGGCATCGAGCTCGACGGATTCTGTACAAAATGGGCCAGATTAGGTCCGTTTCCATTTTAGCTTCAACGCCTGCTCATCACCAGCGGCGTGGACTGTTTGAGCGCTGAGTCACCAATGGCCAGCGCTGCTGCAGCTAACCTAACGCTAACATAGTGCTAGCATGGAGGCGAGCGGCTACACTATGCCACCTTCTCATGGTATAATTAGGAAACAGCAGGGTCAAGGAGCACAAAATACAACATGGGGAACAGACTCTTTAATTAGACTTGTAGTTTTGTATAGATAAATATACATCGGAAGGGTGGATTTGAAGCAGATGAATTTCCTGTCGACGGCTGCGGTAGGAATAGAAACGCTCACGGCCGAGAGCTCACACCATACTGCCAGCCAGATTGTCATGGCTGGCAGGTGAGGCTGAAATCACACTTTCTTTAATGATCAGCTTGGGGACCCTCCGTCCATGGCCAAACTTGCCTTGGTGACACCGGGGAACCCAGGGGAGGCTGCACTGAGCTGGACAGGATGTGAGTGTGAGGGCTGGTAAAATCACTACACGAAGTGCGAGACATAGTGCGATCTCTCCAGCCCGACTGGGTGTCGCACGGCCCGCCAGGAGGGTCGTCGCGATGACAGATGCCATGTGATGTGAGGAGGGAGTCTCGGTGCATCCTGATCTATGCCTCCTGCCATTAAACGCACAGCTTTTACAGACACTGAAACGGGAACGGGTGAGCTCCAGTCTTACTGCCTCACCTAGACATTTGGTGGAATAAAGTACAAGCAATCTGAGGCTCGAAACTCCATTTATGTCCCCATTCAGCTGGGAGCAGCAGACAGGTAACCACTCCAGTGGATCATGCAAAAGCCATCAAGTTGTGAGAGTTTAGAAGAAAAGTATCTAATCTGTGGAAAAGGGCAGTTTACAAACAAAAAAAACAACACATACTAAACTACTGTTTCCCAACCCAGTCCTCAGGGAATCCCGGACAGTCCATGTTTTTGCTCCCACCCAGCTCCCAGCCAATCAGGAACACAGAATACCTGGTACAGGTGTGCTGTGAACTGAGAGGAAATAAAAACATGGACTGTCCGGTGTCCCCCGAGGACTGGGTTGCAAAACACTGCAGTTAAGGGACTAAGCTTGGATGCCACTTGACCTGAAAGCTGGTGGGATAGATGTGAGAGAGGCGAATGATTAACACTTTGGACGAAGGCACTGACAGGGCGTGTGGAGCTGGGGGTCTGCTGGGGTGTAGGCGGGGCCAGGGTCATACCTGTTTGTTGGGCCAGCAGGACTTCAGCACGGCCTGGCTCCGGAAAAGCAGCAGCAGCTGAGCGTCCTGCTCGCTAAGGGGGAATTCCCGCTCCAACACCTGAAGCACCTGGATGCGCGGCCGGGCTGACACGGAGGCGTCTGCACAGAAGGGTCGCAGCCAGCCTAGGAGATCGTCTGAGGAGACCAGGCCGCCGCTGGGGGATGGGGGGAGAAAGACGAGTCAATACTCAGCAGAGGGGAGAAGGTGGGGGGCACAGTGATTATGGGTGTCGGGGGGCCAAATCAATACAGACTAAAGGAAGGTAGTGGGTGGGGGTGGGGACTCAAATCAATATGGGAAGGAAAATAGGGAGAACATTGACACAAGCAGGGGGCCTCCAGGACAGTAAAGCCATCAAGGCATCAACTGCACACCAGCGTGCACAGACAATGCCACGCTCAACCTGATTGGACATGAGCGTGCACAGACAATGCCACGCTCAACCTGACTGGATATCTGTCTGTACAGACAATGCCACGCTCATCCTGATTGGACATCAGCATGCACATACAATGATAGGCTTACCCAGAATGGACATCAGCATGCATATTAGGACTGCTGTGATAAGTCGACGTATCGTTTTATTATTATTATTTTAATGAAATTACCTTTATGATTTCTAAAACACTTCACTTCATTATGACAAATGTTTTCCAGTAATTTCACTATGTAATTACGGCAGTAGTTCAGATTATCACTAAACAAAAAGAAGGTTTTACACTGCAAAGTAAAAACACACAGGCGCTATTCTGGATGATGGACCACCAGAAAAGGTAAAACCACCGTGTCGTCTATTCTTGTTTATTAAAATTACCATTAGTACAGAGAGCTTTTTAATACGTTGTGTCCTAGTAGCTGCTAAACATACTCATTATTAACGCCATAAAGGTGTCTGCCTGCTACCTTAGAATCTCCAATGAATAAGTATTAGAAAAACGGTTTAGGGTAAAATCTTCTTGTCTCGGCTTCTTCTGCACAGATTGACGGCTGCCAGAGTGTTTGTGTGCATTGGGCTCAGTGTTATTTTCCTAAACTAATACTGAAATGAAAATCGACGCCAAATTAAAGGAAATAACTGCTTCTGCAATAAGAATAAAAACTATATTTACCAAAAAAAAAAACATGTCGGACTTAAATGAAAAAGTACCACAACACCACCAATGTTTTTTTGCCCTGTTTATCCACAATATCTCCTCTTTTAAAAGATGTTCTGGTTGCTAAGCTGCCCCTTTTTTCCACTTCAGTGCTTATTGTTTCTATGATTTACCAGAACAGAAGTATGTAGCGGGATCCACTAATTGAATTTAATAAGCATAAAGATATGCCGAATTTATACAGATTACTAAGTTTTGGGCATCGCAATATGCATCTCATTAATATTTTAGACATACCACTAATCTGCTTATTGAACTGTGGGTGAAAATACTGTCCAAATAGTGCGAAAAGCCGATGTCCATTATCTAAAGTCCTGCAATGATATACAGTTTGTTGCTGTCAAAATAAAATTAAATTTGTAAAATTTGTAAATTTGATTTTCAAGAGGAAAATTAATAGTTTAGATTAATCGACCAATTGGTAAAATAGTCTACAGATGAATCCATAGAAAAATAGTCATTAGTGGCAGCCCTAATGCACATACAAAGATAGACTTACCCTGATTGGACATCAGCGTGCACAGACAATGATAGACTTACCCTGACTGGACATCAGCGTGCACAGACAATGATAGACTTACCCTGATTGGACATCAGCGCGTACAGATGTAACAATCCCCCTGAGGACGTCCATGGGGTCCTGGCCATTTATCAGAGCTGCATCGTCTCCTCTGTGCAAAGAAGAGAAAGTGATAACACTGAACGCCTACCAACCGTAAAGACATTCCAGTGAATACCGTCAGGGTGCTGCTGCGTCGTGTGCATGGCAGCACATCAGGACGCATTAACAGGGCTTCAACATAGCAGTGCAGTACATTGAAGTGCAATATGGGAACCTTACGTGGTACATCAATATCCCCAGATCTGCATTACGTATAGTATAATATTCACTGTTTTAGTATATTGCAATACAGTATGGAGCTCTGTAATGTGCTGTAGTATAACACTCAGAATGTGTACTATAGTTAAGTACAACGAGCTCTGTAGTATGATAACCAGGTTGTGTAGTATAGTTCAGTACAAGGAGCTCTATAGTATCAAAATAATAATAGATAATTTACCAATCCCTGTGAGGAAATCCTCTTTTATGCCTCCCCAAGAAAGGGCAACCACCTGTTGCAGTACCCAGGGAGATGGAAGTTAAGGGCCTTACTCAAGAACCCATAGATGTGCTGAGGCTGGGCTTGAACCGGCAACCTTCTGATCACAAGCACAGGCTTAACCCAATGAGTCACACGCTACCCCCTGAGGTGTATAGTATAGTGCAGTGCACTACAGTAAAACACAGCATTCAGCAGTTCTTGCACTATAATTCACTACATGTAGCTCTGTAGTACGGTAATCAAGGACAGTACAGCACACCGTTTTGTAGTTTTTGTAATATAATACTGAGGCTGTGTAATATAGTTCAGTACAGCATGGAACTCTATGGTATGAAATTGCAAAAAGGACTTCGCTTTTTTTCTTATGATACGGCCACTAATCATTATCAAACAGGCCGTACCCATTAAGCTTAAAACATACTGAAGACGAGAGCTGAGAGATGGCAATAACATTATGCTGTCTTCTAAGACACTAACACCATGGTAATAATGGCAATTCTGACACCATACATTCAGTCAGACCTTCTGGATGTGGGCACAGACCCCTAACCCAGAGCTCAGGATTAGCTTAGTGTTACTGAGCTGCATTACGATGACGGAGGGCAGCTAAGAGTGTTAAGTCCTATAGTATTCTTGCTAATTATTCTGACAATGAATCCCCAGTTTTCATTAGCCAGCAACAATTAAACGGCATGCATCATATCTGCCTGGGCCTCTTGTCTTTTTGACCTGCACCGAGCAGCAGAAGCTCATACTCGGCAGGGGGGGGCGAGGTCTTTCTGTGAGGGAATAACCTGAAGCGAGTGGTAGGGCAGGAACACCAACTTCACAGAGAAGAAGGATCTGGAACCCCGGCAAGAACGCATTGCTGCATCTCAAAAAAAAAAAAGAAGAAGGGAGGCGATCAGGCCCAGTTCATGGGAAAATTCCGAAGGACAATCTCCCCTATACATCCTACCTCTGCCTTCCTATGGTCTTCCAGTGAAAACTGATGCGTTATGGCAGCATGAGGCTTTACATAATCACAAAACAGACATTTTACTTAGAGCGGGAACAAAACTGCTAGACAGATAACCTCATATGTGCAGATATGAAAGATGGCTTTTAATGAAGCGGCTTCTCTGAATGAATCCGATTAACATAAGAATCTGGGCGTGACGGAAGAGGAGAGGCGGTCCGTGATGTTATTAGGCTCTTTGGCACAGATCAGCGCATTCAAACAGGCGCTTCACATGCTGGCGTGATATCGATTCATACACCCAATGATCCAACACACACATAAATGCTAAGTATGCACCGCTATACTTCTGCAAATAATTTCAAGAAATGTCTAACTGGTTCTTGTGATTAAACTGAAATGGCCTCCGTGGAAAATTCATGACACTCTTAAATAAATGAGCAGAGACAGAAACCACAGGAAATGAGATGTCGAAAGCTTGTTTAATGCTACACCATATATTCGTCTGGCAAGTCCTGCTAGCCTGACCGAGGAACTGCAATGCGTGTGAGAGTACCAAGAACTTCCCATCGGGTCAAAAAAACATTCAGAGAGAAGAGGCCGCAGTATGGGTGTAGCTGCCATTAAACCTGAGGGGGACGTGTCCCCCTCACATTTCATAATTATTCGCTTGGACCCCCCCCAACATTTAACATAAAATATTAGTTCACCCGGCGCTGTTTCCATTGCTTCGCGAAAGAATCCATTCCACTTGATCGATATGAGAATACACACACGGCATCTAATTCATTAAAAAATTTCTGGG
>JAODKF010000118.1:385092-404978 GCA_026779585.1 Mormyrus proboscirostris | reverse complement strand
GCAAACGCAGGGAGGGGTTGGCTCACCTGGAGGCAGGTGTCAGCATCCAGACAGGTGTAAACGCTTTTCTGCATGTCCAGCAGATCTTGAAGAAGCCCCTTCCACAGGTTCTCGCTTACTGGTGGACTCCTGGGGAATGGAGCAGAAAGATGAAATGCAGGCCCCAGCCCCCCTCCCCCCTTAATGGCCCAGCAGGACCATGTATCACAGGCCTGCTTACAGGTCCTGGTCTTCGAAACCAAAGTCCCAGGATGAAAAATTACTTTAAAAAAAAAAAAAAAAAAAAAAAAAAGTTGCACTGCAAGCAATTGCCTTGGCTTTTTATGGGTCTGTGATATCTGGGGGGGTGGGGGCTGCACTTTGTTTTCCTACTGGTACCGCGAGAGCGCCTCGGCGCCAGGGCGACTCACTTGCGTCCCACGTGTCGGGTGAGTTTCACCATGAGCTGGTGGGCCTCTTCTCGGCTGCTCTCGCTGTTCTTCACGAAGGAGACGGGCTTCTGCAGGTCGTGCTTCTCCAGCACCTCCACCACACTGCCGGGGCACGAGGGAGAATAAAACGGAAACGGATTATTAAGATAACGCTCCATTTGGCTACTTCTTCCTTTTTGTTTTACTTTACACCAAAAACAAATGTTTCAATTAAAAAAATAAGGTAAATGAAAATCGTGAAAACTCTACACACAGAGATAGCTCAAAATCTTTGCTGTACATAACACTTTAAGAACAATGAACGTTATTATCGTGGTTGTTGTAGTAGTAAAGTTTACATCGATTCTGTAATCCTATAGATGCCTTTCCTCCAAAATGTCTCATCCTGCAATGTAAGTAATTCCATATAATCCCCAGTGTTCACCTGGCCACCCTTTCCCTTTCGAGAGTACTCACAGAAAACAGAAAAAGTGGGGGGGTAGGAGACAAACAAAACGAAACCGTCTCATTCAAAATTCCGCTGACAGAACCAGCCAGCAACACACTGGAAGCAGGTGATGAGTGTTAGGACCAGTGTGCAGAGTGAGTGAATAAAACTCCCCACAGATTTTCAATGCACATGTGAAAAGGCCATTGGTTGAATGGGTCATTTTTATTCTAATGAGGCTCATTCCGTTGGATGCGTGTGAAATGGTCTGAATACCGAGTCCATTCTGGTCCTGGGTGGGGTTCCCCTTTAAAAATGCAGCCTCAGAAGTCAGCTAGCTGCCCTCAATCACATCCTTGGCAAACAGCAAGTCAAATATTTGATCATCACACCCAAATGCAATTAGCTAAATTAAGAGCCACTTAAGTAGCAACTTCACCCTAGATCACCGTGGGGATTCTTCTGGAATTAATCCCATCCAGACCTGCTTTGCTCTCATCTCCTCTTCATTACTAGTGATGACAGCACTGGGCCACACGAGCACAAGTTTACTGCCAGAAAAACCCTTGTTTGAGGCCGTCCAAAACACTTGACGATTTCTTTTGAGGAAAGAAGGTATGACATACATTGGATTATCCACCATTCCGCTTCCTTTCGAATGCAATCCAAATCACCTTTCATTATTACAGTGCAACAAAGCGAACAAAGAGTTCAGGTGTACAGGAGGCAGCGGCGAGCCTTTGATGTCCGTCGATACCAGGCCCGTTACTCCAGTGCTACACCTACACATTTCAATGAACAAAGTGTCCAGTTGAAAGTTCCAGAACACTAGTGGCAGCTGTGAGCCTTTGATACCCGCTGATCCGAGCCACCGCTACTGCAGTGCTGGCAGCATATTCCTCAGCTGTCATAACAGCAGCTACCGACTGCCCTAACGGCACCCGGGAAGAGGGTGGGAGGTGCGATTCGCTCGTGGCTTGACAGGGGTTGGGAAGGTCACCTTCTCGGACGGCGCCGTCAAAGCATGACGTGCAATCTGACCTGCGGAGTAACTCAACAATAGGTCTTGAGCGACGAGCCACATTCGTCAAGATCTAATTACCCCTAGAGAGCCCCCTGTTCCGCGTCCGTGTGGGACAGCAAAAAGCCACAGAACGCCATCTTGGTTAATGTTTGAGTGCTCTAACTGTCAGATTGACCTGCGAAATATCATATAACCGCAGGGACTCGTGATGATGCGAATGTGACAAAAATATTGCTGTGAAACATTGTGTACTTGTTTGAAAACATTTCCACTTTCTAAAGCAACTGTAAATGGGTAAAAACAGAGCCCGATGTCTTCAAGCGCCCGTTCAGTCATGCCAAAGGCTTTTTTACCTCCCACAGACCACATAGGGCGAGGGCACTGCATGACTTGATACTGCTTGACCGGCGTCTCTGCATGACACTGCAGATACTCGACCAGAAGGATAGGATTCAGCCGCAGCACAAACATATGGTACAACACACTTCACGATGAAAAGGCAGAGTCACCTCTGCCTTTTCTTGCAGAAGATGCAAGACAACAACAAGGAAGTATTATGCTATAATGTTAATGCTAAAGCTACCAGCAGAAACTCCATTTGTCAATAACAAATTATCGACTATGCCAGCCCTGACATGCAACAACCTGGCACCACAGAGTACCACACTCCCACCAGTAGATGGTGCCTGTCCCCCACTGGCATGCTTCCAGTTGACCCAGCCTACCTGCCATGAAGTATGGACTCCACACAGAGCACTGTGAAAGCTCGTTCTGGCCCAAGGACACCCCGCGAGCAAAAGGACATCAACAGGACTGCATGCGTCACACTCGAGTGAACGCTCCTGACTTTGAGAGCAGCGGGAGTGATGGCTGACACACTAAAAACTCCTGAATAACTTCAGCGGAGCAGAGTAATATGCAGGACACCCAGGCGCCCTCCATAACACACATATCTTCCTGACGACTTCATCCAGCTTTAAAAATCTTCCACTAACACACTAAATAACCTCTTCCTCACTGCTCCAATTGGCCTCTGCGTTTTCTCAGGGGGCACATCCAGGGCAACGTCCAGAACAGTTCTGGCAAAACGAGAGTGGGACCAGCTGGGTTGGAGACCCGATAGCCAGCTTGGATGGTGATTGCCTGTCACCCTGGTGCTTAAAAAGTCATCGTAAGTTGACCAAATACGGCAGTGGCTACCTCTGCTGCGTCTCTCTGGGTTAAATCTCTGCTTCATTTTCCTCGTATATGAAGACTCTCCACTGACCTGACCCTTCAAGCCCATCCTGACAGAAGCCGTACCTGAGGTGTTTCTCCAGCTTGTCCACCTGGTCGTGAAGGGCTCTGGTGACCTTCGTTTCTGACCTGCGAGAAAGACAGACAAGTCAACTTCTTTCTGGAACGCTCCATATGGAACCCCACCCTTCCTCCCCCTAAACTCCTCACTAGCTGACGCATCAACAATCTGCACTTGTTTACTGCAGGGAAACAGCAGCACTCCGACGCAAGAGGGACCAAGAAGGGCGAAAATACAAACATCCTCAGTGCCCAATTCCCTCTACATGCTTAAGCCTGCGAAACGTGCTATGCTTCACATTGCTCAAAGCCTTTAAAGTCACAGATAAAGCTTGACTTTAACTTAGCGCAGTCAGTGCTGAGCCTAACCCATCCCTAAACCATAATCTGCCCCTCTAATCCCCTACGCTCCAGCTGAAAGCCTGTCCTGCTATTTTAAACCAATCTACCTGGGGAGAGAAAAAAAACAAAGAAAACGAACAATATGAGCCAGACAGTAGTTACAGCATCACCCCTGAACTTGCCGAAAGGCTGGAAATTCATCTTTAAATGGCCCTAAACAACAATTTAGAGAAAATGGGTGCGATGGTCTTTCAATGGCACCCCTTTGAACAGGCTTTCAGAATTCATTAAAAGTCATATACGTGAAATGGGGTCAAAGCTTGGGCGACCTTCACTGGCAGGAACGAAGCCACCCCCAGCATTTACGTTGCGCAACAGCCAGCTGGGGGGGTGGGGGTTGTGATCTCGAAAGAGCCAGAGAAATGTGCACTTCTGCTCAGTGAGGTAAAAAAAAAAACAACATATATACAGGTGGTGCATTAGTTTACCAAGCATCATAAAAGCTTATTCATTAATTTTATATCTATCGCTATTTATGTCTTTCCAATTTGTAGGAGTAATGTGTTCGTTTGAAGAACAAAAAGTCAAAACGTAAGGGTACTTCCAGTGACTCCCTACACAGCTAGACAGCCTGGTTAACCAAGCCATTGTTCCTTGGTCTAACAGTTTCTGCTAGTCCGCCATGCACTGACCCATAGCCTCGCTGTGGAAGACATTCCAGCACGTCATAGCACAGGGAGAGCTGATCATCTCGCTCGCAGCTGTAGATGCACTCCAGGGCAACAGACATCAGCTGGTCGTGATCTCCGATGATCTTCTGCTGGCACTGAAACAAGGGGCTGCATAATGTTAAAAATAACACACATACACTGATGCTCCCCTTCAGGAGGTTCACAGGACCACAGATGGTACATCATGCCCATCCAGTACTACGGATGAATGCAGGCTGAGGGCCTGAAGCCTTACTGCACTCTGCTGTGCCCGTATTTCACTGCCCATGGTGACCATGTCACCTGACCTACAGTTGCTAATCCCCAACCAGCTCTGGCTGCCTGACTCTTGCTACATAACTGAAGTACATACACTGTAAGGACATAAGTATTGGGACACCTGGCCATTACACCTGCAGGAACTTTTATGATATTCAACTCTAAATCCATAGGTATCAAAATGGAGTTGGTCCCCCCTTTGCAGCTATAACAGCTGTCACTCTTCGAGGAAGGCTTTCTACAAGATTTCGGAGTGTGTCTGTGGGCATTTTTGCCAGTTCATCCAGAAAAGCATTTGTGCTCTTCTACACCAAACTCACCCAACCGTGTCTTTATGGACCTTGCTTTGTGCGCTGGGGCACAGTCATGCTGGAACAGAAAAGGTCCTTCCCCAAACTGTTCCCACAAAGCTGGAAGCCAAAAAGCCTTGGTATGCTGAAGCATTAGGAGTTCCCTTCACTGGAACTAAGGGGCCAAGCTCAACCCCTGAAAAACAACCCCGTAAACCCCATACCGTTTCCCATCCTCTACCAAACTTTACAGTTGGCACAATGCAGTCAGGCAGGTAATGTTCTCCTGGCATCCGCCCGACTCGACCATCAGACTGCCAGACAGAGAAGCATGATTTGTCACTCCACAGAACACGTTTTCACTGCTCCAGATTTCAATAGCAGCGTGCTTTACACCACTCCATCCAATGCTTGGCATCGTGCTTGGTGATGCGAGGCTTGCATGCAGCTGCTTTACATGACTGCCGTTTCGTGGCCGAGTTTCTGTCATTCCAAAATGCTTCAATTTTGCAATAATACCACTTAGAGTTGACTATGGAATGTCTAGCATAAACGAAATTTCACAAATTGACTTATTGCAAAGGTGGTGTCTTGAATTCATTGAACTCTTCAGAATGACCCTTTCTTTCACAAACGTTTTGAAACCTGACTGCACGGCTAACTGCTTGACTTTATACACCTGAATGAAACACCTGAATTCAGTGATTAAGAGGTATGTCCCAATACTTTTATCAATATAGCCTCTGTATTCTGTGCATTTACACACAGCCTCATTTTCATTTACGCTGCACCTGGGTGTATCCATTTTTACATTTATTTGGTTCGCATATTGAAGAGATGCTGACTGTTAGCCACGGCTACTGACTGCGGAGGTCCATTAACATTGTTGCACTGAGTCACACGCCATAGACAGCATTGAGACATTTATTAAAAATGCAAACCGGGGCCCCTTCGTCCCGCTGGCTCACCTGCTTCTTGGAGATAAAACTCGCTGGCAAATGCAACCAACAGCACTGTATCCCCTCTATAGCCACACTGCAACCTAATTACGTTATAGAGGCACTGGGCCCGGAGCTCGGCTCATAATTAAAATGGAGTTGCATTCCAGGGGGGCGGATCAGCACCCTCCCCCACCACCCCCCCGTGGAAGGAGAGGTGCGGCCGTCCATCAGGTCCGGCCTTGTTTTCTAATCAACTCCATGGGGCCACAGGACTGTGGCACACAGAGGGGCCCGGCGGTGGCTGTAAATTCACCGGCTTTTTGCACTCCCGCCTCCCACATGCACGCGAGTATAAATTCGGCCCCTAATGTCTTTCGCGGCCCGGCCCGGAATGAATCCTCACGGGCCGCAGTGGCCGCACCGCACCAAGCTGCGCTGGCCCTAAATTTCAGATGTATATTGCTTTCTCTAGCACATAAAACAGCGCGGCTCACTGGCCCGGCGGAGGGGCTATCGAGCCAATAATGGGTCCAGGGCCGGCTCCTGTCAGCATCCCCGGGGTCGTAAATTGGCTCCGACACGAAATTGCGGCAGGAGCCATGACCGAAATGTGCTGTGCCGCTAATGAGCTCCGGACACCGACGATGGCTTTTCGCGCGGCCCGCGGAATAAACAGTGCAGCTCCGTTTGGCTTTGACAACAAATAAATAAATAAAATGCCATTAAATAAAGGAGCAGAAAGTCATTATGGCGGTAATTTGCTGCACATTTAGACAGGAGAGATGATGACTCACGTCAGGCTTGGAGTGCTGGAATATTTTGAGAGGGAGGGTGAGGTCCTCCTTGGACAGGCTGACCAGGTACTCCCTCAGGAGGCCGTCAGCGGAGCCAGGGGCTCGGCCCTCGCAGCGGTGCAGGAAGGGGACAGCCCACTGGTACACATTCTTCACATACCGCTCCTCGGAGGACTGGGGGCGTATGGACATAGAATAAACAAAAAAAAAAACAGAAGGGGGGTTATGGGTGAAGAGTAAACAAAAACAAAACAGCAAACAAGGGTAGTTTAGTTATTAACTTTATTGTAGGATTAATTGTATATGGTTTCTTGAAGTACAGTGTCTCTCATCATTCTCTCTCTACAAGAAGGGAACATACAGTAACAGTCACAAATTAGTCCATCACAGACCAGCCTCACGCCTGTACAGCTTCTGGACGAGGTCCTCACTTATGGGGCCCTCGGAATCACATTGCTTGGGTGTTACGGATGCCGCCAGCTCACAAGGAGCGGCAGCAGAAGGCAGCGACGACCTTTACGCCCACTGCAGCCCGGCACCCGGGTTTTCAGTCTCCCTCAGACTGACCTCTCTGAAACAATGTGCTGAGAATACCTGGTCTCCCCTTCTGGGATGCAGGTAAATTCAGCTTCCTGCACCCAACCAAACCAGAGTGAAGGTAATTCACATTCAAAGGTCACACATAAGGTCCCCAAAAAAACAATTTTACTGCAAAGACATATAAGATCTGCTATATATTCTTTGCCATATACACTCGCTGAGTACTCTTTTAGGTTTGGCCTTCAAAACAGCGTCAATTCCCCGATTCCGACCCGACCATCTGCACTCCACAGCAGAAATCAAGATTCATCAGAACAACCTTAAGTTTTTATAGTCTGCCGCTGTCCAGGTTTGCTGAGCCTCTGCTCACCGCAGCCTCAGCTTTTGGTCTCTGGCTGACAGAAGCGGCACCCATACGGTCTTCCGCCCCAAGGCTCAGAGTGTTCCGCTCACTATCGTTGCACAGAGTGGTTATCAGAGTTACCAAAGCCTTTGTCAGCTTGAACTAGTCTGGCCGTTCTCCTTTGACCTTTCCATCCGCAAAACTGACACTCACAGGATGTTTTTTGTTGTTGTATGTGAAAATCCCATGCGATCAGCAATCGCAGAAATACTCAATGCAGCCCCTCTGGCACCAACAATCATGCTATGGTCAAAATCACTGCGATTTCCCCATTCTGCTGTTTGATGTGAACAGCAGCTCCTGACCTGTATCTGCATGACTTTATGCACTGTGCTGCTGCCACGGGATTGGCTCATTATAAAATTGTCACTAGGGCTGCACAATACGATCAGCGTACTATTAATCTACTTACCAAATTGTGGCCATAATATCCATGTAGTACCAAAAAGCCAGTGTCTGACAAATGTTTACACCCATCATCAAAAGTCTTGGTGATTCCTGGCATGTGTCATATAATTGTGACTTTATCGTAATGTGATATTGAGCAGCTCTAATTGCAACAATAATCAGGTGTACAGGCGTTCAGGTGTAAAGTGCTCAGTGAATATATGTGGATATAAATTACAGCAATTCCTAAGCACACACGGCATTCACAGAAAGCATGACCTTGCTATTTACTATCGCTTAATTAAAAATAAATAAATAAATACACACTTGGAGTATTTCGCTCGATATTTTACAGACCATAATGTCAACAAATGTTACCAAAACAGCCAAATGTCACGTCACAGCTCAACACCCAGGCCTATTTACACAATGACACAAAACATCTTATTGTGAACATGCATTACAAAATGACAGGAAAGATACAAGAAACCACACAGCAGCAGGAATGCAGGGTTTCAATTTAAAACCATATTCCAGGCCCTGAATCAGTCAGTGGTAGATTCACTAAACTAATTGGACACCAGCGGACCTCAAGGCAGAGGGACCACTTCATATTTGTCAGAATTTCTCACAAGCGTCTTGCCTGATGTGTCTGATGCACGGCACAAACCTGGCATTAAAAAAGGTGCATTAAACATTTCCTGAATAAGGCCAGTCCCTGGTATGTTCACTGGCCTCAAAGAAAATCAAAATCACCCTGTTTATGGACTGCAAGAAACTGATTGCCTATCAAAAGCAAGCAGATGACCCTAATTACCCCTTTGATTGGGCTGAGCTAATTAAGAACGCAGTCATTTTCATGCCCGGAGTGCGCATGTTGCAGGACTATGCACACAAAATTTAAAATTCCGTAATCTTCACTGTCATTGTTCTGTTCAGACTCTTAGTACATACTAATAATAAAAACACAAATAAATAAATTCAAAAGGTGATAAGTCCCTTGGAAAACACAAATACTCCAGCGCAGGGCTGCAGTGTCGAACACCGCTAGACCTGCCTTGTATACGTCTCAGATTTGCGCCGGACACCAGCTCCAAACACGCATTTACCCTTGAGGTACCTGCCGCCTTAAGCCGTCAATCTGCAGCGCTTTAAACGAGGATGAGTGTTACCACAAACCATGGAATCAGAACCCTTTAAGAGTAAATTACCAAGACCAGGTCTGCTAAAATGCTACAGGGTCAAAAACATGACCGTGAAGATTTCTCGCTGCTTTTACTTTCCATTTGATGGCAGGCTAGGAAATTCCCTCATCTCCAGCAAATTCAAGGACATAACCTGGAAGAGAGGCTAAGCTAGAACTAGTTAGAGGACAAGCCTGCACTCCCCCTCCCCACCCCACTGCCCCCCCCCAGCCATTGGGGCCACAATGTCATTTTTCACACCATCTAAGAAATATTGGCCTGTTTCTTGAGCTCAGTCTTGCATAGAACCCCGTGGAGCATTTCACTTTCGGCACGGGCGATGGGAGACAGCCCGCTGATCGACACAGCAAACCTCTGGAGGGCGCCGTCAGGCCACTTCACGCCCACGTGCCCGATTGCTAGTCACCCTCGAGAAGACTGGAGATCTGCGAGCTTGCATACACGATCCAGTGTGCATGCCCAGATTAATGGCCCGCTCACTGACATGTTAGCGGGAGGGGTCTGGATCCCACAATGAGGTCTCCCTTTACTTCGAAATGCTGCTGAACCACGAGACGTGGACAGACACCATCACTCTCACCCACAAAGCATGCAGCCCATGGCAGAACTACTGCAAGTAAATTCATGTTTTTCCAAAACTCAGCTGAGCTGTTCCACAACAATTTGGAGATCCCGCTGAATAATTTAGCATTAATATGCTGACTTATCAATGATTAATATTTTTCACGTCTAACTTTTAAAGGGACAAAAAGTGAGTATGGGTGCAGTGCACCGCACGCTTTTTTGAAGCAAATGGCATCCAGGCAGAAACGGCATTGTGATGTCATCACACACAACGAGTGCAAGGCCACAGATCTCCTGGGCTTTGGCGATGCCAGGCTGGGCACCACCAGCTGTCCACACGCAGTCCCATCATGCCACATGTCAGGATAACGGATGAAGTTGTGCCTAAAACACCAGTCTGAATGTAAAGGGTCAACAGTGAGGCGTGGATATGCCATAAAAATCAGACTTCCTGTCTGCAATATTTTTTAACCAAACTATGAGCAGTGGGTGATATCTGATTTTTCATACCATCCAGGCATATACCATAGTATATGTTGTATGTGTACAACTGCGTACGTGATGAATAAACCTCTTAAATTGTATATAGTATTTTCAAAAGCAAAGCTTTTTCACTGAACTGTGAATTTTATCATTACCTACTCAGATTTTAAAATACCACAGCATGCCCAAAATGTTGTGGCATCCCATATTACCGAAATACTGCCAAAGCCTAACTAGGAATGCATTTTAAAAAACAGACAGAAAAAATGGACTCTTGCAGCATTAAAAAACACACAAAACGTGATCTATCATATTGTCCACTCCTTGATATACGACCTACTGATATTTCCATTAGTATTTGATTAGAGCCCCACAAGGGACATTGGACAAGGCCCTGCAAGAGATGCAGACCTGGCCTGGCCCCTCCAACCACAGCCCCCACCCTGCCAAACCCCGCTCCAGTCAAACCCCTCCTCCACCAGATTCAACCCCAGCCACATCAAGCCACGCCCCCTTTGCTGTCCAGCCCCACCCACCATGGTGCCCAATCCTGCCTGAGCCAACTCACGCCCTTCAGCAGCAGCCTGAGCTTGTCGATGTCCACCAGCTGCTGCAGCTCTCTGAGCGAGAGGTTCGGCTCGCAGGACGCTTCGTACACCAGCGTCTCCAGGGTTACCAGGTCGTGACACAGCCCCTCCAGGCCCGGAATGTTCCGCTCTCTCCCCAGACGCACCAGCGACAAGGCGCAGTCCACCTGTAGGGGGGGGTCGGGGGCGACTCACATCAGCTGCTCAGCAAAAGTTTACAATGCGCAACGTCACACACATCAAACATCTGATGCTTTTATCAGGAGAACTTAGGATTCATCTCCCATTTAAAAAGTCCTGGGGTGTTTATCTGGAACATTGCATGTTAAGGAGTTGGTTTAGAATATTTTTCTAGAACTCAAACCCTCTGGACAGGGCTGTCTGCTTCCAGCTGCCCCCTTAATCAAATCAAGTCAAGTCATTTTTTGTCACATCATTTCAAACTTAACAGTGTATAGGTGAGTAAAATGCTTATGTGTCTCACAACAACAGCAACAAACAGTGCAACTTGAAGTACAAATGGAGTATGAAGCTGTCTGCGAGCCTGTCTGTCCATCTGATCTACACTATATGAACAAAAGAATTGTGGCACCCGGCCATTACACCTGCAGGAACTTTTATGACATCTCCAAGGCATCAGTATGGAGTTGGTCCCCCCTTTGCAGCTACAACAGCTGGCACTCGTCTGGGAAGGTTTTCTACAAGATTCTGGAATGTATCCGTGGGAATTTTTGCCCATTCATCGAGAAGAGCATCTGTGAGGTCATGCACCAATGTTGGACATGAATGCATGACTCACAATCTCTGTTCATCCCAAAGGTGTTTGATGGGGATGAGGTCAGGGCTCTGTGCAGGACAGTCAAGTTCTTCCACACCAAACTCACCCAGCCATGTCACGGTGGAACAGAAAAGGGCCTTCCCCAAACAGTTCACGCAAAGCTTGAAGCAGAGAATTGTCCGAAATGTCTTGTTGTGCTGAAGCATTAAGAGTTTCCTTCACTGGAAATAAGGCACCTAGCCCAAGCCCTGAAAAAAAACCTACGCAGAAGAGTGGCAGCTGTTACAGCAGCAAGGGGGGGGGGGGGACCCCATTTTAATGCCTATGGATTTAGAATGTGATGTCATGAAGGTTCCTGCAGGTGCAATGGCCAGGTGTCTTAATACTTATGTACATATAGTCTATCTGCACAGCGACTTTAAACAGAAACCGCCAGGACAAAAACAGAGACCCTCCAAGTCACTGGATTACAGTGAGATTTACCAGATCGACAGCAACCAGGCTAAATCATAGCTATGACAGGAACAATCACTCAGTTTCATAACCTTCCACAGTTTTATGCCCACACCTTCCCAGGACTGCAAAATGTCAATCAAACATTGACAAAGTTACTGCCCCAATAACTAATACCTTGCATAGATTTCATAAACAGCCAGCAATTTATTTCACTCTTCAAATAAAAAAAAAAAAGTGGAAAGAAAATGTATGCCACAAAAAACTGAAATTATTCACCAGCAAAACTATATTCACAGACGTTAAATTTATTTGAGACAAATACTGATATTTATCATCTTCACACAAATGCTGGCACTAGAGATTTGAGACACCAAAGAATCATTAGTCCTCTGGAGGACTGATATGAAACGCCTCTCAGCACGACATCCTGAAGAAACATCAAAACAAGACCATTTGGACAGCAAATCTGAGGGCCAGGATCCTGTTCCCTTCCTTGCCCACAGTTCCTGAGCACAGCTGACATCAACACGCGTGAGGAAACCAAACAGGACCCACACCGTGGAAACAAAAGGGCCGACCATACGCCAAAACCTGCCCTCCATCAGGCTGACGGCGTGTGCCGGAAACAAAGAGCCGGTAAACATCATGGTCATTACAGCCACCGCTGGGGGAGAACTGTGCATGTTTTAGAGTCATGTCCATGGCTTTGGGTTTGGGGGGTGATCCCCAATGAGGGCCCCACCAGGGAGGAGCAGTCAAAACCAATGACATCTTACCGTATCTCATTTTTCATACTAATATGCTCTCCAGGCACTAGACCACAGTGTACAGTATATTGACAGCATTTTTAAAAGTAACACTATGCGGGATTATTCTGCTCTATTTTGAAATTTGCTCAGCGGGGAAAGGAAAGCCTACCCTCCACCAGCTAATATCAAAATAGACTAGGATAAACCAGAATAAGAACCAGTATAAAGCTGTACCGAAAATGCTGTGGTATTTTGTTTAACCGCTTCACCCCACAAGCCTCCCCCTGCCCCTCCCCCTCCCAGCACCCACCTGTCGGGAGTAGTCATCGATGTCCTTGGCCCGCTTCAGGTACCAGGCAGTCAGAAGCGCGATGGAAGGCGTGGCTGCGCGGAAGCAGAGGAGATCTGGCTGCTCCTCATACAGGAAGCCGTCCCCACCGTGTGGCTCGGGGTCCACCGCCATCCTGGGTCCAGACACACGCCAGGGCTTTGAGAGACCCCAGCGCCCAGCCAGCGGCGGAAAACGCTGAGCGTGTGTGGCTGAGGTGGTGTGGGCGTTTAGCAACGCGGCCGGCGGATTAGAGGAGGAATTAAAGAATGTTCCCGCTTCCGTGGGAAACTGACACCCGTGAGGTCAACTGCGGGTCACGTTCAGAATGGAGCCAGTTCCTTCCCAACGGCTCTCGTGCAAATCAAGCCGATTAATCACAGACTCATGCAGAAATAATGAGACGCGCTCGTGTTTAACCTGCCCAGAAAAGGAAAGACGCTTCAAAGCCGATCCAGGCGAGAACGACAGCTTAGGCCATAACCTCAAGGTCGAGGTAGTGCTCATGCACGGCTACAGGGCTGGGGGAAATGGGGCAATGGGTGTTTCTCAATTCGCACACTTGAACATGCTTGTGTTCTTGTGTTCCCGTTTTATGTCATCTTCCATTACCAAAGACCAGCTCCGATACTAAGAACACAAGTACAGAGGAAAAATACCCTCGCTGAATAAGACCAATCCCATTGTGCCCCAAGTTCATTCTTGGGAGGCAAGTTAGCAAGTATGATCTTTGCATTCTTGGTATTGAGAAACACCTCAGTTCACTTGGGTTTTAAAAGGCATCTGTATGTAAAGGTGGCTTCTGGGAGATAAGAGTTGCCTCTGATAACACCTGACAAACTGAGACAATGACCAGGGCCAATGGCAACCTGGCTTTCTGCTAAAATCTCACACCACGGCCCTGGCAGCGAATGTTCCCCTCTGCATCACATGGCATCACCTGCACTCCCGCTGTTCACACCAGTCCTGCTCCCGATGCCGCCGCTCGTCCCATGGAATCAGCACCAGGTGACCGGCCTCGTCCAGGCTGCGGGCGAAAGGAGGAACATGGTCTGGTTAGCGCCACACCGGTGGTTGGGCACCTCTGTTGTCACCTGCTCCCTTCAGTCCTAAACTCCTCTAAATTAACTGCCCTCACAGTTTAGAGTTAATCAGGGTCAACATACAACAAGCCACGCATCATAACATTTAAACGAATGGCTACGGAGGCAAAGCGCTGTCCGTCACAGAGTGCGTTTAAAAATGTATAATGTGCGGCTTGAAGTGCATTAACCTGCTTACACCACAATTACCACAAATTTGTGTCACACATTTGTAGCTAAAGACGTTATTTTCACATTTACAAACCAAAAACATTTATTTGTAGAACTACTTTCTTTTGCCGATGATGAAACATTTTCTGTTAATTTCAAATTGTGTTCTATGTCAGGAATTGCAAATAACGTTACTTACGCACTGATTTACTACTGTGATTCGTCTGGCCGGCACTAGGTGCGTGGTTATAAAAAATTAATTGATGCCTTTCTGACCAATAAGATTTGAGAATTCAGAAGTGTAGGGGTATAAAGAAAAACATTTTACATTCACTTAGCAGATGCTTTTATCCAAAGCCAGCCACAACTGAAAAAGCAGGGTCAGCCAGCCTCTCGAACAATTGGGGTTAAGGGTCTTGCTGAAAGATCCAACAGTGAAACCATTATGCCGACTTGGGATTTGAACCAGCGACCTACTGATCATAAACACAGTGTCCAACCCCACAAGGCCACACACTACCCCGATAAATAAAACCACTAGTCTCAAAACACTGCAGTGTTTCACCCTCTCCTTCCTGTAAGCACCACAACAGAAACTTAATCAGTAAAAAAAAAAAAAAAAAAAATCATAAAAAGTCTCACCAGGTCTAAAGTCGCAGCTTGGATGAAGGAGACGTCAAAGGCCCCAATCATATTTTTAAAAGGTAGGATGAAGGTTGAGCAGAGATAGAGGGAGCCTGCAAGCAGCCAGGATTTAGATACTGTCTGCTTACTTGGCTTTAAGGAGAATAGCGACCATCCGCTGCCTCTTTAAAAGTTTCAAGGGACAAAAGCATTTCATGGCCAATAGCATGATCAAAAAAAACAAGGGCATCGCCCCAAGTACCCAATTTCCGAAATATGAAGGGCATAGCCACGCCTTTAACTGTTTAATTGGGTGTGATTAAGATTCAGCCAGCGTAATGGATCCCACAACAAGATTATGGGCTTTTCTGGAGGCTGGAAGCGGAGGAACCTTTAACGGCCAAACAAAATGCACACTAACATTTCGACTAATCAGCTCCGCGTAAAGATGATCGCGACTCTTCCGTGGCAGAGGTGTCATGCCTCTGTAAATACCAGCTGAGTCCTAGTGACGGACCGTGTGATGATTAAAAGGTTTCGAATGGTTTACGCGCCTCACGCATGCTACTGGCATGGTATATGCACTGCATGATGGGATGTAATACCAAAAAGCTGGTTTGCTGCGACAGGACCGCCGTGGCTCTGTGCCCCTGCCGGATCACGGCACACAGATGGTGGTGAAATGTGCCATTTGGCTCGGGAAGTCCGGGCTAATAAGGGTAGCCTTCCTGGGAACCCGGGGACTCACACTCTGAGAAAGAAAAGACCTCTAAAGAAAAGCAGTATATGGCAAGATGGATGCCCACCGCACGGTCCAAGGGCATCCTTAGGTTTTAATAACAACGACGGCGTTGTTAATGATAGAGCGAGTGCCTTGAGACTCCCTTCCAGTGTGCCCATTTCCTTGCCTGGCATGAACTCCAGGTTCGCAACAACACTGAAATGGATAGACGCTTTGGAAAAACAGCTTTTGACTTAGCATTTATTTCCCAGTCCTTTTAGCGCCCTGTACATGTTTTTAAGATGCAACAGAGATTAAACTCATAAAAGTGTTTCACTGGAATGCCGGAAATATTTAAGAACAAAAAAAAAAAAAAAAAAAAAAACAACACACACAATACCACCACAAATCCTACAAACACACCAAGGACGCTGCATGGGAATCTTCCTCAGTTCCTTAATCATGGTGCCACCTTCTCCAGAATGGGAGTCATAATGGGGATTAATGTGTCCTTGATGTTTTAAGGCAGCTATAGATAACACCAGCCTTCAGCCTGATTCGGATTAAAGCGGATCTCGCAGGTACGTAAATCATAGGCTTCGTCAACAGCTTATCTTGAAGAATGTGGACACGCACCAGCGAGTGCCGTTCGGCCGCAACCATCAGAAGCCCTTCTCATTTGTGCTGGTTCAGCAGCTGGTGCCGCAACCCCCCTAAACACGTCCACGTGGTACGCTCCTAGGCACTGAACCCTAATGTGGGGCTGCATCTGAATGTGAGGGCAGCTCCTTATAAGGTGGTCTCTCATCACCAGAATGGAACAGCCCACAGCAGCAGAGATCAATCACAACTGGTCCTATGGCCCAGTCAGGGAAAGAGTTTTTTCTTTAGTGAAACTATTTGCAACATTCATCTGGTCCCTTACATAGCGACATAATACACTGGCCAATTCGGCATTCCCGTGAATGCTAAATTTTGGTCATGACGTTGACACGTATTACCACAATACTGCATGCACGCAAAGCTAGCAGCAACTTACAGACATAGCGTTGCCTACAGCAGACTGAATAGGCCGGTTAGTCTTCAGAAAAATATCATTACTTGGCACAACTGAAGCACTATGTGTTTTCAAAATTAACACAGTCCTATGATGACAAGCAAAGCACATTTTGCTTTTGAAATGAAGATGTGTACAACACTAATTAAGTTTAATCAAGTCTGACTGAATGAACTCCTCTGGGATTTTTTAACCCGACTGTTTTCTCTCCTCATGCACTTTGTAGTCGCAGTAAACAGAAGGAGAATTTCCAAGCACAGAAACAAGGTGGCAGTCGGCCATTGACCCTACGGGCCACATAAACAAACGACCATCACAGATCCATTCCCAGCAAGGGGCCAAACCCAATAGGTTAAATGCTGCCTTATGGATGGAGGAAAACTCACATACAAATGGCCATGTGGCACAATAATTATTTAACTCCACACCCACAATAAACTATATAAATAAAACTCATTTCCTGACTGTCAGCCAAAGAGAACAAAACATGTATAATGTCACCTACACACCAAAGAACATACCTCAAAAACAACACCATAGAGAGTGTTCTCCTTACTGTTACGGACTTCATCTTTGAAAACCTGTCTGTTCCTGTGTTGAGGGTTTAATTGGAGTCCTTCCCCTGCATTGTGGATAAGCAGGCGATACTCATGGGGCAATATAATTAAGAGCCGAAACCTTCATAGAAGCGACGTTCGCAAGAACAAACGCACGGCGTATTAGCAGGGGCTCTGCGGACGGATCGCAGCCTCCATAATCTCCTCAGTCAGACTCTCCTAAGCAGCTGCAGTCTCACTAATGCATCCCATGGCCAAAGCCATTCGGATGCGTTACCATACAAATGGCGGTAAGATTTTCAAGCCAGTCAAAAAATCTTTGTAAAAAGGAAAATAAACAAACAGTGGCTAAAAAAAGTGAGCAAGTGCGTGATTTTAAGGCGTAGTGCGTTCACACTGACAACTAAGCGAAAATTCAGTGCATGAAAGTACCCGGATGGTGCACTGAACACAGCCAGAAGTTTTCACGGCAGATATTTTGGCGCGCTGGAGAATTGCGATCAAAATGCTTGTCCGTCAGTTCCAGTAAGTGCAAAACGTTAGCGTTCCAGTTAGGACAGCATTTATCCATGGTAGGGCGCACTACAGAAGGAAGTGCGCAGTGCGCACTACACACTACATCTCAGTGCACTGACGCAAGTGCACGATTTCGGACACAGCCAATGAATACTATCCATCCATCCATCCATCCATCTTCTAACCTAGCGATTCCCAATCCAGTCCTCAGGGATTCACAGACAGTCCGGGTTTTTGCTCCCTTTCAGCTCCCTGTCTGTCAGTCCACATTTTTGCTCCCTCCCAGGTCTTTACCAGGAGCTCGGAGGGAGCAAAATCCTTGACTGTGAGTGAGACCACATATCCTGTCTCAATACTCCCCTGGGCAGCACAGGGTACCAGGCTGGGGTACGACCTGGACTGGATGCCAGTCCATCATAGAACACATACTCCAGAGATGTCAATAAACCAGACTGCATATGTTTTGAGGAAACCTCAGAGAAGCAGGGAGAACATGCAAACTCCACACATACGGAGAATTGGCAGAATGTGAATCCGCAACCATTGAAGTATAAGGCAAGAGTGCTAAAACCGGTGACACTAATTTGTGGTTGACATAAACCTTTATTACACCCTCTACAATGTATGGAGACCAATATGACGAGGATAATTAAGCAATGAGTTTTGAACAAAGTGTCCATGATGTTAATTCTGGCACACACCTTGCCTGCTTGTCTGCCTCAAAAGAGTTAAATGGTTGCTAGGGAAAATGATGTCGATATCAGCAGCAGTCTCCAAATAAACGGGCTGTGAACGATCATTAGGAATGCTCACACACCGTGCGCATGCAAACGCTGCTTCAGCCTTCAGCCCGATTGGTTATGAACCGTAATCCGCAGTCACTCCCACCGGTGCCGCTTGTGCGCCCGACGCCATTGACGGACGCGGCGGTGCATTAAGGGATACTTTCGAATAAATAAGCGAAGCTCAATTCAGCGCGGCGACGTGAATGTTATCGACGCTAAGAGCAGTGGAGGGGGGGCAGTAGTGAATTACAGAATAAACGATAAACAATAGACTGGTCCAGCTTTGGACCTGGTAAGGATGGATGTTTTGGGTGAGTGGCTCTGCCAGTGACCGGAAGATACCCGCTACCAGGTTGGGCAGATTAATCATGTCTGACTTGGGCCTTTGAGAAAAGCTCATAGCCCAAACTGCTCCAAGGATGCTGGATAAGTGCTTGACCATTTGCTTGGACCTCCATTGTCCATGTGTATCTCATAGGGGAGCAAAATATATGGATATACAGAGACAGAAACGTTGTTGTACTCGCTCCCTGTATGGCGACGATAAAGGCATTCAGTTGTTCGGTGACAGCCATGTTGATTTTAGGCACAAACGCTGAGAGAGGTTTTGAAGAGGGGTTAAGGGGAGCCCAACAAGTGCATGGGCACGGCAACCATTTTGACTGATGAACCTAGAGGAGGTAGGTGGTCATTTTTGTTGCGGGTGAGAAAGCAGGTCACAAGGCTGGGTCTCCGTCAGCTGAGAGATTGATCCAGCAAGGGAGGCATTCCAGCGAACAAAAAGGCACCATGATATTAGGTGCAGTGATGAATGCACCCGGGCGGGATGTGGAGAAGGTCACAGACACGAGGCTTATGTAACAACTTATGTACAAACCGCACAGCATGGGGAAATAACTCAATGCCGGATCACTGCAGACAAGGGAAGCCTAAAGCTACATAGACAGGCTGCTTAATGAGCTGCTTCAAACAGTAAATTCAGGGATAATTAATCCTACAACGCAGACCACATCCCAGAGACTCCAGCACACACCTTATGGGAATTCTATCTTTTAATTTGTTGTGACCACATGCAGATGCTAGAATGAAATTTTATTAAATGCACCACTTGTACTTATAAGAACTGGCTCACATTTAATGTGCATCCGTCAGGTACTGGGAAGAAGTCAGTAGCTATAGAAAAAGTTTGACCAAAAACGAAGTAATTTTAGGGAAACTTCACACACCCACCCATCCCAACCAACGATGCTAACGCCTAAAAGCCATGTTTAACATAAGAACATAAGAAATATACGAACGAGAGGAGGCCATTCGGCCCATCAAGCTCGCTTGGGGAGAACTTAACTAATAGCTCAGAGT
>JAODKF010000118.1:371476-384992 GCA_026779585.1 Mormyrus proboscirostris | reverse complement strand
TTAGAAGCTTATAGACCTGGATCATGTCCCCCCTCAGTCTCCTTTGCTTGAGGCCGAACAGATTTAGCTCAACTAACCTTTAGATTAGTTTAGATTACTTTCGAAGCTTGTGTCTGATAAAACTAAGGGGTTTGTGAGGTGTCACCTGGGTCTTTGGGCATGTCTACAGGCCCTGACAATGTGGGGAAGGCTGCATTGAAGTGACAAGACGTCAGAACTACAGGGTATACCGACCAGAGCAGGCTGAGAGGAAAGGTAACGCATGAGCAGTGCAAACACAGACCATTAGCAGGACGCCTTACCAAGCTTCAGGAAGGAGGACCATGTATTCGTGGGGAGAGCTGGTCTCGGGGAAGTTATACAGGATGGCCAGGCGGTGCTCCAGAAGCTCGGCACCGTGGTAGGTGAAGAGGATGTCCAAGGCCTGCACATTGCTCTCCTAGCAAGCGAAAAGAGCGACCAGACCGAAATAAATGACTAAATGAATCTACCACACAAAACGTTAATGTGGTACAGGGAGCCCAGGGAGGGGTTGATTTAGTGAACCCTGAACACTCCGGCATCCGCCTGAGAATGAGTTCCGGAAGGGGGAAAATGTGAAGGGCGTCGCAACCGAGAGGGCGGTGTGAAGCCAGGCCCTCAGCGGGTGACCGCTCCAGCCACCTCTCGGTGCAGGGCTGCCAGCATGTGCGCTCGTCGATGGAAAGGGCCCAACAGGCACCGCATCCCACAGGACGCCGTCCGTCGCAGCTAATGCGGGGAGCCCGTGCGCGATGCGGGACAGAAAGGCCCTTACCCTGGCGTACGTTCTTGCTGACAGCACGATATTCTGATTCCGGAACGTTCTGAAGAACTCTGCATCGTATCTCTGCTCGGCAGCATGCGGACCGCCCAGGATCTCCTGCAGGGGACAGAGCAGAGCCTGATCGCATTATATTCACCCCCCCTCCTGCACTGCTGCTACAGCCATCTGTTTCCCCCCCTTCGGATTTTGATATAAAGCATCCATCGTCGTGTGCTGATGTACTGCATCCCACTCTGGAGGGTGCGAGTGGTCCAGGGAGAGCCTCGTACTGTGGCTGGGTCTCTTGTCCCTGGCTCTCTGTCTTAACGCTTCACAACAAACACCTTCATCACAATCAACAGCCATCCCATAATTACCCGATTCACCGGGGTGCGTTCAACTGGATGCTCACCAAGCAGACAGTTCCAGAAACAGGCGAGGGCACATGCGGCTGGTGTTAAAAAACGTTTCCCGACAAACGATCGTTTAACGCAGCGACTCCTGTCATTACCTCGTAGGTTGCTAGGCGATCCAGGTAAGACAAGAGCTTCAGCCGGTTTCTGCAGAGCTCCTTCTGCTCCAGGGTCAACCTGTGAAAAAGGAAACAAACTGACATTTATAATCCTGCGTGCCCATCTACTTCGGAATGACAGTGAGCTAACTGCACGTGTGCAATGGCTAACGTACAGCGGCTGGTCAGTGTTTATATACAGTGTTTGGTCATTTAACCAAACAAATCTACTTTGAAATTTTGCATGATTTCATCGATCAAAATTGAGACAACTGATGAAGGAACATTTCTTCCTGCCTGCTGGGCTCTGGCCTTAAGACCTGCCTCACAGCGGATGCCACTCATAACATAGTGATGGCATTCGTAACACAGTAAAGCCACTCAATTTGTTGAAGGAAATGACCTTCGGGGACCCTCAGGACCAACATCCTCTCAATGTCCAGGAGGCCACGGTCACTCACGGCAACTGAAGAGTGCCAGAGCGAGGGAGTGCTGGGTGTCTCCTTGGAGACGGCGGAAGCCCGTTCGACCCATGGACCGTGTGCAAACGGACCCACAGATCCAGCAGAGGATCCTCCCTCAGCTGTTAGTCTCTGCAGAATTAGTGCCCCTGCCAATAAGTGGCTCATCCATCTTCACCACGTTAAGCAGAGAAAAAGGTCCTGCGGCCAAAATTAAGCAAAGGCCTTCAGCAAGACAAAGAAGGTAAAACAATGAAGCTAATTACATCGGCGTTTGATGACAGTGACAGTACAGCAAGTTTAATAAGGTCAATCAAGGCCATTGCGGTCTTTGCAGTGCTGGGGGGCATTTTTAATTTCCTACTTGACAGCGAGGGACCTGGGAAATGGTTGAGGAGGGGGGAAATATCATCACCATCTTCATCATAGAAGCAGCTAAGTCCACAACTCCCTCTTGAAAAGGTCCCTCAGACATCAGTCAGAGCCTTTGACAGTCGCGATTGGCCCTATACATCAGGAAGACGCCTACCATCTGCTTCCAGCAGAGACGGGGGAGGACGCAACAAATGAAGATGTGGCATCCTGAGAAGCTTATTGTTACACACGGTCGCCAGACAGAGAAAATGAGAAGAATGGGGACAGCAGCAGCAAGGCTGAACATCACTGGTCCCATAAGGTATAAGCTATACATAAAGGGACAAACCCCTCTGTTCACCTTCCCCATAGCCACCATCTCATATACCATCCATTCAATTCCATCAGGAGGACATCGAAAACCTGCGCGGGCACCGCCCATCACCCAGAGCAGCATTTCTCAATCCAGCCCGCGAGGACCCCCAGACAGTCCACATTTTTGCTCCCTCCCAGCTTTACTAGGTATTCGTTGTTCCTGATTGGCTGGGAGCTAGGTAGGAGAGAAAATGTAGACTGTCTGAGAGTCCCTGAGGACTGGGTTAAGACATACTGTGGCTTTTTGTCTTTTTTTAATGTTGAGGAATCCAGCCAAAGGTGACACCTGCATCACCAAACCCGCCAAAGACACTGCATCTGGTGATTGGGGCCTGCACAGTCCACCAATCCCGCCCAAGGACACTGCCTCTGGTGATTGAGGCCTGCACAGTCCACCAATCCCACCAAAGACACTGCCTCTGGTGATTGAGGCCTGCACAGTCCACCAAACCCGCCAAAGACACTGCATCTGGTGATTGGGGCCTGCACAGTCCACCAATCCTGCCAAAGACACTGCATCTGGTGATTGGGGCCTGCACAGTCCACCAATCCTGCCAAAGACACTGCCTCTGGTGATGTATGGTTTGATGACTGGAGCCCAGCATCATGAACTATCGGCCACCCTGAAAAAAGCGACCAGATGACACGGCTTACCTTTGGTGGATCCCTGAGACGCGATCCCCACAGCGTCATTACAGGCATGCCACCGGGGTCCACTTACGTGCTTGACGAGCTTAGATGTCGGCTGATCTGAACCGTGCACCATTAGGCTTAAAATAACTTCAGTCTCAATGCAGGTCATGGCGGGAAAACACATCGCGGCTTCTATAGTAGCGGGGAGGGGGGGGGCACCTCCTCCCTCATCACAGGAGACGTTTTGGTAAACCCCCACGCGTCAGTCAGCTAGCCGTAGCGCGTCAATAAGGCATTAAACCGATGCCTAATGACATGGGGCAGGAACAAAGCAGGGGCTTAATGGCCAAGCTGCCACGGGAATGCTGCGGTCAGGGCAGGTGACACGACTGACAGGACGCAGGGATGCGGCCGCGTGGGCGCAGTCCGCAGGGAGCCCTCGTCACATCCTAGCACGGCGGGCCCTTCATTAGCGCCTCCCTGGTGCCGGACATCGACAGCATAAATTACTTCCAACAGATTCAAGGCTAATCTACAGACACGGCTCCTTTTGTTTCCGTTTTATATGCCGACTAGTCGTTTACTACTATGGCTTAATGTAGCAAAACATTCCCACGATGCACTTTCCACTCTGGGTAAGCTGTACACTGACACAGCAGGACAGTCAGACCAAGATCCCCCTTTCCAGTGTATTTTTGGTCTTCTTCTATACTAGTAGCATTAATTGGTCCTATAATGAAATGGGTCAGTGGCCCCTAACCTCCTGCCCTGTGGGTTCGAAACCTGCCACTAGCTGGCGGTGTAGAGTTTGCTTGTCTCCTCATGCTATGCAGGTTTCCTCCTGCAGCCCAAACACACACGGTTAGGTAAATTGAGGTCTAAATTGACCATATTGCAGGCCCACCTCCTCAGGAGGATAACGGGGCTTGGGGGCGTGGCGGAGGAGAGGGCCTGGTTGGGGTAATTTTGTCACAGTCCTGGGAATTATGCAGGGCAGGTCTTCCATAGTGTGCACAGGAGTGAGATATGTTGGATGACAGATGGATAGATGTACGGAATTGGCACAAACCCTATTAGAGGATGAGGGGATGCAGTGTCAGGCCCCCTCAGGGAGCGAGGCCATCCAAGGTCGAACCGGTGCTTACCTGCTGAAGTCCACCTTGTTCAGGAGCTCCTGCCTCCGCTTGGCCTCCCCTTCCTTCCTCTTGCGGAGCTCCTCGGCCGGCGAGAGGAAGTCCTCATAGGGAGCGTCCTCTGCGTCCACGTCGCCCGCCAGGATGAATCTGCGTTTGCCATTCGGCAGGGGGAGGCGTTAAAAAACAAAGAGGACGACCTTCTGCGTGTCGATACGAGATTAAGCATATTCATCTTGGAAGAGCAGGCGTGCGAATCGCCCAGCCCCGTGGGCGGTGGGACGGCCCCCAAGACGCACTCCGGCGAGATTTATTCCACTTATCTGTGGCAGCGTGCAGAAATGGGATTGCTTTTTATTACCGAGCGATACGTAGAGAATAATCAGGTGGGCAAAGTAATGCGTGGATTGTATCTGCCCTCCAGTTTTAACAGCCTTTCAGCTGCATCTCGGCACCAGCTGCAGGTTTAAAATATATTACAATAATAATTACATTTCTCAGAAATGTGGCTGGCACGTTCCCCCGATCACGAAGACAAATTAAAGGCTTTACGGGGACAGATTTCCTGACGAGAGTGTAGGCCGTTGGAGACGGGATTGGGGGGGCAAGGGGGGTGGGGCTCTTTTTGATCTCAGCATGTGGGTCTGGGGTTTATAGGAGAACCACAGGTGTCAGTTAAATCTCACCTTGTAATCATGTTTATGTTATATTAACTGCCTTTGGACAGTGATGAGAGTTAACTTTCCAAACAAGTAATAATCTTACTATTTCCATTCTAATGCACCCCCCACCCAAAAAAAAAAAAAAGCAGGCCTCACTCCTCTGCTCCTTGACTTGGGGGGGGGGGGTTCTAGGTCGGAGGGAGGGAGAAAGACAGAGGCCATTTTTGAACCACAGCAGATGGGCCCATGACAGCAAGGGGCATCAGCTGCCATAAAGCAGCACTTGGGCATGCTGAGCACCCTAAAGCCACGTTGGGCCGTGCTGACCACCATAAAGTGATGCCAGGCTGTACCGGCTGCCATAAAGTGACGCCGGGCCTTGCCAGCCGCCGTAAAGTCACTCCGAGCTGCCATGAAGCCTCGCCGAGCCACACCGGCCACCATGAAGCCTGGCCAGGCTGCCGCACTGGGCCAGGCCCTGCCCACCTCCCACTCTACCCTCCTAGGATAATGGATTTAACGACAACCTGGAGTAGCCAAAGTGCCTTTTGAAGGCCACCCACCTTCCCTTTAAAAGTGGGCTGAGAAGAGACGCGTTAACGGCGGCCTCTCATTATCTGCCGTTTTGTTGTTTTTCCCCGTTTTTTTTTTTCCGTGCACCCGCACCCCCACCGACCTCACTGAAAACATAATTACGTTCCGACCCGCTGGCTTCCTCGCTAAAAATAAAGAACGGACCTGGAGGCTGACTGCAGAGAGGCCCGGGACCAATAAATACACCCCCACAAACAGTGGTCAGGATCACACCGTTGGTTACCACCCCCCCACGGGCCATCAGTTAGCCGCTGCCGAGACAGACATGGCAGCCCAGCGCGGAGAGCGAGGCCGATAAGGACACCGCGGTCGATGCCTGTGGTCCCGGGGGTCCCACTCTAGACCTTTGGAAAGGTATTTAGCCCAAATCGCTCTAGTGTGACATGCGGCTTTTCAGTGGGTGGAACTGACATGACCACATAACAATGTGACAATAAGGATGGAGGGAGGAGGAGTATGTGAAGGGGAAGGAGAAAGAAGAGGAGGAGGAGGAGGAGAGGGCTGACCTGCCACCATCCTCGCCGCTGCCAATGGCGATGAGCGCCTCTAGGTCGGTGCCCTTCAGGCCGTACTGCAGCAGCTCGCGGGCCGCGTCCACGTTCTCGGGCACCCGCTCCACGCACTCGTGCAGCACCCAGGAGCGCTTCCGGATCTTGCTCTGCAGACACGGATCGGGGCGGCTGGATAAGCGGCAGTGCATGCGCTGATGCTAATGCTACTTGCACGAGCATATTCGCTCTGAAGGATCATAGTGATGTCACTGGGAGCCACACAAACACACTTATGCTAGCAAAAAGCTCTACTAGATACACTCCTCGATGTAAACTAACCTAAGGCCTAACATAAGCCATTTTCCATCTTAAGGTGGCACTGCCCCCCTGGGACTGACATACCAAGTAGTCCTGGATGGAGGCGATGCTGACGGTCGACTTCCTCCACTGCCGCTGATACACGAGGTCCGAGTCGAGGCCGTAGGCCTGCGCCAAGGACAGTGCCTCGCCATATTCCTCACTGTCAATCTAGGGGGCAACAGTGCACCGTCAGACAGCATCAAGGTCTCTTCCAGCCTTGCCGCCCCTCCCCAATTCTTCGATTTTTTTTTTTTATTATTATTATTTACCCAATGCTTTTATCCAGGTACACTTTCCCTGCAAAGATCTTAAGGGTCTTTCTCAGGGACACAACACTGACATTTTGGGATTTGATCCAGGTGACCTTCTGATCACAGTCATAGTCTCCTAGCCACCCTAACCCCATCCAATTGTATTTAGATTGCGGTCTTACTTCCAAGGATCCCGCCAGGAGGTGAGCGGCGGTGAGGGGAAAGAGAGGACGGGGGTCCCCAACACGATTTATTATTAACAAGATGGGATGCATTGGGGGCACTGCGAGGGGTCTGGCACCCGCCACGGAGCAGTCGGGACAGCACTAGCTGCTAGCAGTCCCTGCTAAATAAAGCGCTGCTGGAGCGAGAGCTGTTCTGAATGACAACAGAACACCCCTGTTCAAGTGTGGGTGTCCTAATGTGGCCGGATAAAGGCAAAGCCATTGCCAGCCCCCCCCCCCCCGACCCCCATCAAAGTATATTAGCGCACCAAACCTAGTCTCTTCTCATTCAGGGCTGGTGTCTAAGTGGCACAAGAAAATGGACCAGATCAAATTGTAGTAGGAAACATTTGATAATACCAGTCCTCCTCAGAAGTCAGGTGGGCTGGAGAGGCGGATACCAAGTGCGTGCTAGGAAACCCACCTTCCGCTGGTACAGCTCCTCCGGCGTGGTGGACCGCAGGCTGACCAGCCGGTAGTTCTTGACGACGGCGCGGGGCCGTTTCCGCGGAGGCGCGAATCGCTCCATCTCCGTCACGTAGTAGAGGCCCCGCTGGACGTAGCCCAGGTAGCGGGCGCGGGCGGAGCCCTCGTCCTCAGAGCCAGAGTCGTCATCGCCAGCCCCTCCCTCGTCCTCTGGCCGGGGTCGCTTGGGCGCCAGTTTGGTTTCGCACTGGAGAGCCACGAAACGCACGCTAAGAACTGCTGGGCATTACTACTCCGCACCACTTGGGGGTGCTATGGTCAAGGAACTGGACAGGGACCCCCGATATTTTCCTGTTGCTCACGGTCAGATGTTTTCATTAACTATCCAGCAGTACAAACACGAACCTTAAATTGTGTGTCGGTTACTGAATGTAATAATCCTCTACGTTCCAGAACTGCTTACCAGGTACCAGCACAGAGTGAGCCTGGAGCCTGAAGCCTATGCCAGGAGATATGGGCCATGACATTAATGCATTCCAGCACACACAATCACAACTCGGAAACAAAAGTTCACCGAAACGCATACGTTTTGAACCCTGTGAGTGAAACAGTCACAAAAGTAAAAGTAGGAGGACATGTAAAACACAGACCTGTGGCAGGATTTGAACCCTCAACCCTGGGGATGTGAGGCTACAGTGCCACTTGACTTCAAAATATAAGCGCAGATTTCACATGTGTAGCTGTTCCTTTGTGCACTCTCTCCCTTAGGAGAAAGGCTTCAAGTACCTCCTTTCCTCCCATACTATCTCTGATAGATGTTCTATGTACAGTGCCAACTATCAGACAATTAATCATGCGGTACAATTCAGAAGCTCAAGAAACCCTTTTGATAGGATAATAACGATGGCGATGTTCAGCATGTTTCCCTCGTGCTCAGTCTCGCTCGGGTCTGTTTTTCATTAAGGGAAAAAAAAAAAAAAAAAACTGAGGCACACAAAAGAGAAAGGAGCTAATTCAAGCGAAGAGAAAAATCCTCCTTAAAATATTTATTCATCTGAAAAGGCGGATGCCTCTCTGGACTCCACATGTGTTGTCCTGTTAGGGTGCCTTACGAAACAAAAGAATTACTGGCACGAGAGAAGGGACCGAACTACGTCACCATTACAATCCCTAATAATAATAAAGAAAATTACAAGCAGTCATGTGCACTGTAATTAAGGATATTATACATGTGCATTATGAAGTCAGGGAAAATGAGGACAGGCATGGGAGCCCCAGCTCACTCCAGTCCCTAAGGAGCTACAATCGATAAAAAACCCATCCGAAAGACCCCAGGTGTTCACTGGTGTCCAGCTGTAAGAGGATTCGAAACAGGAGATGAAAGTGAGCATATGAAGCACGTGACACCCAGCCGAAATTCCTCTCTCAGGGAAAAACAACAAGGACAGTGAACAGCATAAAATCTAAAGTCAGGGCGGGGCAGACAGGCACAGGACGGATGGGTCGGATGGGAAGGTTCATTCATGAATACCGTACCATGCTGTGTGTGAGGCATATTACCAGAGGGCTGGGGGGGGCACACAGTGAGTGGTGCGGGCAGGGCACTATGGTACGCTACAGGAGAGATGGATGGGGTCTTGAAGCACAATACATGCAGGGCTGGTGGGACAGTGGATACATACAGTCAGTCTTGCTACAACGCGACTAATGCATTACTGAAAAACCTTGTGTTCACTATAATCTCATACTAAAACACACATATCAATGGGAAAAATAGGGTTGGGGAACACGGCACCAAAGCTTAGTAACTTATGCCAAACAAAATTAACTGAATAAAAACAGTGAAACCAATGACCTATAATGTAATTACATGCATATTAAAATAATAATAATAATAATAATAATAATAATAATAATACAACATTAATAAATTATATAATATGTAATAATTATATATCTCCTTTGGGTCAAAAGAACAATTTGTTCATGAATTGTACATCGCTATCATTCACCTGGACAGCAGTTTTTGCATGGAAAGTGTTTCTGGCTAAGACCATATCTCATAGTTCGCATAGTGCTTTTCTCTGTGACTGATAATCACCCGAATACAAATGCAATTCTGCATTGTATTGTAATTGGGTAGTACTATATCAACTGCGTTGCAACAGATTCTCGGTGAGATACACTATATGGACAAAAGTATTTTGACACCTGGCCATTAGACCTACAGGAAGTTTTATGACATCCCATTCTAAATTCATAGGCATCAATATGGAGTCGGTCCCCCATTTGCAGAACTTTTCTGGGAATTATTGCTTGTTCGTGCAGAAGAATATTTGTGAGGTCAGGCACTGATGCTGGACGTGAAGGTCTGGCTCGCAATCTTCATTCTAATTGAGGTTGAGGTCAGGGCTCTGTGCAGGTCAGTCAAATTCTTCCACGCCAAACACACCCAACCATGTCCTTATGGATCTTGCTTTGTGCACTGGGGCATAAGGCATGCTGAAACATATAAGTGCCTTCCCTGAACTGGTCCATAAAGTTGGAAGCACAGGAGCATAGAACTGTCCAAAATGTCTTGGCGGGATGAATCATTAACAGTTCCCTTAACTGGAACTAAGGAGCCAAGCTCAACCCCTGAAAAACAACCCCATACCATTTTCCCTCCTCCACCGAACTTCGCAGTTGGCACAATGCAGTCAGCCAGGTAACTTCTAGCATTTGCCAAACCGAGACTCCATCAGACCGGAAGACCGAGAAGCATGATTCGTCACTCCACAGTAAATATCTCCAGTGCTCCAGAATCCAGTGGCGGCGTACTTTACATCACTCCATGCAACTCCGGCATTGTGCTTAGTGATGTGAGGCTTGCATGCGGCTGTTCGGCCATGGAAGCCAATTCCATGAAACTCCCGGCACACGGTTTTGTGCTGGGGTTAATGCCAGAGGAAGTTTGGAACTCTGCAGTTACCGAGTTAACCGAGCCTTGGTGACTTATGTGCCTCAGCACTTGGTGACCCCTGCTCTGTCATGTTACATGGTCTGCTGCTTCGTGCTGGAGTTTCTGTCGCTTCTACTTTGCAATAATACCACCTACAGTTGACTGTGGAATATCTAGCAGGGAAGAAATTTCACAAACTGACTTATTGCAAATGTGGCATCCTATGACGGTACCACTCTTGAATTCACTGAGCTCTTCAGAATGACCCATTCTTTCACAAATGTTTGTAAACCTGACTGCATGGCCTGTTTATGCACCTGTGGCAAAGGGTCTGAATGGAACACCTGAATAAAGTGATTAAGAAGTGTGTTCCAGTACTTTTGTCCAGTGTATCATGCGTTGTAGCAGGACTGACTGTACACATATGCATGACTACTTACAGTCTAATATAACCGGGTCTTATCCAAAGCAGCTCAAAATCATTAACCATTTATACAACTGGACATTTTATCAGACAGCAGGAGCCATCCAAATCAGGCGAGTTCATGATCCCTTGGCCCTTAACGACCTCTCCACCTTCTGGGGGAGCAAGGTGCCTTACCTCCAGGCTAAGGAAGCCACCGTCGTGGGCAGCGGTGACCATAGGCGACGGCTCGAACCACTCGCATGACTGGCCCAGCAGGTTACGCAGGCTGTGCACAGACGACACGGTCAGCGAGCCCGAGCAGCGGGCCAGGATCACGGCATTCTCGCTCCACCAGTTCACGTCCACCAGGGGGTAGTACTGCTCCTTGTCTGTGCAGGGAAACAAACAAAACAAACAAACAAACAAGCCGTTGCTATGGTTGCCGAACATTCAGTTACTATTTACCGCCTTTCCCGCTAATTCTCCCCACCATGAGCCACTCGAGCACGAGCTGCATCTTCACCCAAAGAAAAAACACCCATCTTAATAACACCACGCATCAATCTCCCCTCTCTCAGAACGCGCCTCCTGTTCTCTGTTCTCCCCATATCATCACCTCCCCCGTCAGCAGCGCGTTAATTATGGCGCTGTGTCGCCTTGGAGCACCGCACGCCACGGAGCTCTGGGATGCTCCCAGCCACTCCAAAGACACAAATACCTTTTATTTTCTTTCTCTTCTCCAGTGAGTTCTTCCACTCTGGGTTGATCTCGTCAAATCCGGGCTGCGGGAAGAAGAGAGGCGGTTAAGCCGCTTACTGCCTGTATGCCACACGTGGGCAGGGCTGGGTTCGATGCCAAGCCCAGTGACCGACCGGCGGGTAAACCCAGGCCACTACCGGAGGTATGAGGCGCACTGGAGAGTGCTGCAGGGGTTGAAAGTAATCCCCCCAGTTCTGGGATTAGAGACATGAGCGCTTAGACCCCGTCTCCCTACCGCGAGAGGCCATCACTGCCGCCACCGTTACCTGGGTTTCCTGTGTCCAGCTGCCATGCGGCCGGAGGGACGGGACGGCCCAGAAAGTGAGGAGGCCCGAGAAGTGAATGACCGCCAGGAGCGTGCTGTCGGGCGACAGGCTCATCCGGAAGACGCCGTCCTAGGCGGCGAAAAGAAAACATGCCATGTGACCTTTGATATTCAGGCATCCTCCTCCAGGGACTGCCCCCAGACTGATCTGCTTGTTCCCGTGGCGATGCACCTCGGCCGGCCCCGGTTTCCGGAGCCTCCTTAACCAAGAGCAACAATTTATAGCTGGCGGACCTTAAGTCATTTAGGATTTTTTTCCCCCCCATTCTCGTTCAACTGGGGCAGCCAATTAAGAAGCAATTTCTTCTCGCTTTGGACAACTAAGGGACTACAAGCCAGGATAGGTTGAACGAGGGAAGTGGGAGATGGAGGACTGACAGCCCCGTCCTCCGCGGTTATTTCGACACCTGGGCCGCCTCATGCAGGGAAGCCAATTTGGAGGGAGTGGACATGGAAGCAAGGCAGCCTGCAGGTTCATACTGTCACCTTGCTCTCCCCTGAAAGGCCATCGCCACAGGAACCACGGCACATCAGAATGGTGATTTCTTACAAAAAGAAAGACCTTCAAATCACAGGCCTCTCAGTGGGATACTGGTGTCTACCTGGTCCGGCAGTATCTGGCTGATATTTTTACAGCTTATAACAGATGTGACATGCACTAAGGATTTCTGGATAGCTGGAATAGAGTGCTTAGTCGAGTCTGTCAAAGACAAAAAAAAAGCATGATAAAAAGCCTAAGGCTGATTACCTTCTCATTGGCCTGTCGCGCAAAGAGCCGAAAGCTGGGTAACCTGAAGAGGCCTCTTCTCTGAGCCTGCGGGAGGAGAATCACAGTGACCCACAGCAGCAGTGCTATAGAGAACAGCCAGAAGGGGGCGCCAGGTGCTAAAGATCCCAGGGCCTCCACAGGATGAATTTCAGCATATGGAGGGCGCTGTGGTACCAAGACAGATGGTTGGGGGACAGAGGAGACATCACATCCACCCTCCGGGGAAGGAGACTCACCGAGCCTGTGTCATCCTCAGAGCTCGTCACCTGCTTGTAATGCGGTGACCCGGACAGGGCCCTCCAGGCCGTGAGGCCGCAGCGGGTGGCTTTGGAGGCATCACCATCCCCCTCTTCGCAACCACCCACCAGCAACAACCTGGACACAGTGAGGAAAAATGGGAAATGATTTGTTTTCAAACTATGACTCTGCGTATATTATATTCCCTCATGCTCAGTCAGGATTATGTCCCCACCTGGTTGCAGGTTTATGTACCGGTATCCAGACCACGTTCAGACAGTACATTACGTCCCATCAGAACATCATGCCTCCTGATAAAGCTCCCGCCTCTCATCAGGACATCCCACCTCCTTCCATAGAGCCCCACCTACCTCAGAGCACCCCGCTTCCCGCCATAGAACCCCACCTCTGTCAGAGTACCCCGCCTCCTGCCATAGAGCCCTCCCTAAATCAGAGTACCCCGCCTCCTGCCATAGAGCCCCACCTCCCTCAGAGTACCCCGCCTCCTGCCATAGAGCCCCACCTACCTCAGAGCACCCCGCTTCCCGCCAGAGAACCCCACCTCTGTCAGAGTACCCCACTTCCTGCCATAGAGCCCACCCTAAATCAGAGTACCCCGC
Source organism: Mormyrus proboscirostris (assembly GCA_026779585.1). Classification (NCBI taxonomy): domain Eukaryota; kingdom Metazoa; phylum Chordata; class Actinopteri; order Osteoglossiformes; family Mormyridae; genus Mormyrus; species Mormyrus proboscirostris. Next base: position 371,676 of record JAODKF010000118.1, on the reverse strand, counting down.
CTCCTTCCATAGAGCCCCACCTACCTCAGAGCGCCCCGCTTCCCGCCAGAGAACCCCACCTCTGTCAGAGTACCCCGCCTCCTGCCATAGAGCCCTCCCTAAATCAGAGTACCCCGCCTCCTGCCATAGAGCCCCACCTACCTCAGAGCACCCCGCTTCCCGCCATAGAACCCCACCTCTGTCAGAGTACCCCGCCTCCT
>JAODKF010000118.1:345347-364963 GCA_026779585.1 Mormyrus proboscirostris | reverse complement strand
GTAATAATTTAAGATGCATAATATCTGGTTATTGAGCGTTGATGACGTCATATGTAAATAATATGCGGCCCGTGAGATTTGAACTTGGACATAGTGCGGCCCACTGCAAAAAAAGGTTGAGAACCACTGCTATAGTGTATTTAGGGAGGCAGGGAGGTTGGGTCTGATTTGGCCCCTACCAAAGCTGAACCTAAACCTGCCCCGTTACAACAATCCATCCCACTGAGAAAAGCAGGAGAGCTGCCCACAAGCCACCTCCAGGCACCTTTCACCTCAACTCTCTAATAAGGTCGTATTGAATCTCAATAAACTTTTGGCTGCTGACAGAACGTCACTATAACCCGAGTTAGTGAATTCCATGCTTATCCTAAACACCGATATCTCCAGGAAGTAAGTAAAAAATACAAACGAAACAAATAAACACGAAAGAGCGAGAAAAGATTAAAAAAAAAAATGCGGGAATAAAAACCCTAATTACGAAAGTCCAGTTACCGTAGGCGTAGCAGCGCGCTAACAGATTACAACGGCAATTTATTAATTGTGAAGAAACTAACGCGAATAATGCGACTTTGAAGGGAAACTCGACAGAAGCGCTGTAAAGGATGAATAAGGGCGAGCTTTTCATTAAACTCGCCGCAGAGGTATTAACGCGAAAACGGGGCCGCTCCGGCGGCGAGCATCCGTGAGCACGCGTCAGTCATGCGCGAGGGTTTCCATGGCAACGGCCTTATCGCTCCTGCAGCAGGACAGAGGAAACGCCGGAGATCGTAAATCGCACGCGCGCAGTTTCTATTCAGCAACAACTTCTCGCAGACCCTCGGGGGAGTCCCTATTATTGGGAAATAATGTCCCTTTTAAATCACCGCAGCCAAAGTAACACGACGCCGTGTGACAAATGCGCTCACAAAACGACACGGCCGCACTATGTCGTTCTTCCGCATTAATAAGCCAAAACTAAATAAACAATCCGCACAGTAACGCGGGCTGACGTGTATTGGAAATAGTGAATTAAACCTGGACGTTTTCAAGTCATAACTTTTTTTGTACTCCATTTACGTGATAGCTTCCATCTGAGATATGGCCTGCTAGATCCTTGGGATACATTAGGGTTCCTGTCATGACATAACATCAGAACTCAGCTAAACTAGCTGATAAATTAGCTGATCGGCAAAAAAAAAAAAAAAAAATGCAAATCAAGAAATAGGTAACACAGCAGGGAAAAACCCACAGAAATCAACCAGCATAAACAGAGCCGGTATCCCATCAGATTTTAGGTGTAAACATCACAAACACCACAAAATACTTAAAAGAAGACTGTACCATATATTAGTTAGGCCAAACCACCGATTTTCAGTGTTTGCAGCCATGTAATGATGCAGGATGAGGTAGCAAGTACAGCAACACACCCAATGTACACATAAATGGCTTCACAACATTTTTCCATACTTAACATGCTTCAGTACAGCAATGAATGCTTAATTATAGAGAAATGTTTGCTGTTATAATGAGCGACTAAGACACCTTATGAGACCAACCATAAGTAATGACTATAATTTAGCAGAATTATGCTGCAACTTCCATAATGACCCATTATTGTTATTCACATGCCAAAGAAGCCTTTATTCCTTTCATCTTGAGCACAAATTTCATAAAGAAATGTGCTGTTAATAATAGAGCGAGTAAAACATTCAAACTCAGTTCAAGATAAAAGGAAACTTGCATGACCTCTAATTAGTTCACAACAGCTTTATAAACATTTTTTATTAATTCAACATTGTTGTTATAACTCCCGGGGGAATAACTTAAATCCCCAGCTGTAACCCAAAGCACCATTCGGCGTGCTGTGGGAGTGGCCAGTTTAGATTAGGGCATCTGGAATTGCAGGTCATACTTAAAGATCTTCTGGCTTGCATTACAAGCACTGTTGTAAGTCTCAGTCATAAAGAGAACTGAATACACTGTTTATTAAAAGAAACAGAACAGTTTTATTTGTATGAAATTCTCTTTTAGTTTTCAAACAGGCAGTAATCATGCAAAAACAAATCCACTAAACTGAAAGGGTACCAAGAACAGAATGCATCAAAAAAATAATAATTCTGAAAGCAATACAAAAAAATAGCTGACTGCAACTGGAAACAAAAATTACATAATTTAATAAATCTCTGTCTGATTATTGTGTCAATTTGTTTTGGCTCAAGTGGAGTTTCTTTGTTAATTACCGGCACAAGATGACTCTGATTAACTTGGACCTGGTCAGCAGCAGCTTTCTAATTAATGATGTGTCAATAAGGCTGAAGAGCTAATGAGAAACATTATGCAGCACCTGCATCAGTCACTCTGGGCTTTTTAAACCCCTCGCTGCCACCTGCACTGTAAGAGTTTATAGCGCAATAGTGACATTCCAGAAAACCACAATGTTGCTACTGTTAGCAACTATGAATCACATTTTAATTCTTTAGAGCAGTTTTTCTCAACCCAGTCCATGGAGACACCCAAATGGTCCACGTTTTTGCACCCTCCCAGCTACTTGCCAGATAGTCCACAATTTTGCTGTCTCCCAGCAAAAACATGGCTTGTTTGCTGATCGCCCAGGACTGCGTTAAGAAACACTGCTTTAGAAACAGGATGACTGCACATTTTACATACATAAAGCATTATGATATATTACCAAAAATTTCAGTAACATTTTTCTTAAAGTACCCACACATAATGCATTATAGATACATTCATAATGCATTAATACAATCATAATGTATTATAGACACAGCTATAGCAATGCATAAAAATACATAAATTATAGCCACATTTATTGTGCAGTGTTCAGTATAAGCCATTATAATGCATTATGAAGGTATTAGTCCATTATACATAAGAGCTTCGTAAAGCAGACTTCGTAAAGACTATAATGTGTTGTGACTTTTTATACATAGTTATAGTTGTGTCTGTAAAACTTTACGAATGCATTATAATGCATTATGAAGGTATCCATAACGCATTTTACCTGAGTGCTTCAAGTAAAAAGTGTTACCAAAATTTCCAGCTGCACAGTTTCAGGGATTGGATTGCTTACCTTGACATTTTCCTATGACAGAACCAAAGTCGTCTCTCGCTGACCTGGACATTAATCATAATGACAGATAGTTAGATGAACAGATATTTCAACGTGGTAGCTCTCTCTTTAATGTGCTAAAATGCCTTCATATTAAAAGAACATATCTGGCCTGTATTACGCGACGACCTTCAGGGTCATTTCAGTGAGAACCACACTTCTGAATCGATTAGCTGCTTAGCCGATGATTTTTCATTCACGGCCACTCGCACAAATCACTATAAACCCGCTCTATCTGCGCACTGCATTCAGCTAGACATGGTCCCAGAGCCACTGAAGTTAAATCCCCTTTGATGGTACAACAGCAGAACCGCTTCAGAGACTTCAAATGGCGGAACTCCAGCTGCAGCTGTGCAGCCGCTTTACCGCCTGCTGCGCCGCACTTCATGCGGCTGGCTTAATTCTCGGTGAAAGGCGGATGATTGCGTGGTCGGTGTCTCTAGGCTTAATTTACCGTTTGACTTACCTTAACCCCAACTGCAGCTTTGCGGAGTAACGGTAACACACGAGGTAATTACCCGCGCTTTGATATCAGTGCTTGCTCAGCCCTCGGTGTCTTTCTAATTCGTCTACGCGCTGCAGGAATACTGAGAAGGATGAGCACCTCTACTGCCATACAAAACAGGACATTATGCTGAGGAGGGTGAAAAGGGAGTTTCTAAAAAAAAAAAATAAATACATTAAAAAAGGCCCTACCAATGTGCTTGTTCGTAACTAAATCTAAAAAAAAAAAAAGGGGTTGGCATCTGACTTGTGGACAAGCTGTGAAATCACAAAAATTGTGTGTGTGGTCAGGTGTATGTGTGTGTGTGTCCCCACAGTGTTAAATAAAACTTGTTACGTGGGCACATTTTTGGTCCCTAAAAGGGGAAACTCAATTTTATAAAAATTTGTGAATGCAATCAAAACATCAAAGGTATTGTATTTCATTTGCTTGCTTACAGTTGAGGGTAGGGCTGGGAAGGGATTAAGGTTGTCATTGTTAGGATTAGGGTTAGGGTTATGCCCAAAGAAAAAATGAATGGAGAATCTCCAAAAAAATACAGACGTGTGTGTGTGTGCGCTTTTGTACAATGACTAAGATACAACACAAAAACTGAGAGCTTGTCATTTTTTGGACTTTGTGTAAACATCCTGAATGGCCCAAGGCTACACAAAGCAGTCAATTCCACTCTAAGATCAATATGACAGGTAAACAGCACAGGAAAAGGCATTAATACCTGATTTCTATACACTGGTCTTGAAGAACTGCTAGCAGTTTCCCATTACTGTACAACAGAGAAAAAAATATAGACATTAACTCAGCATGCGCATAGGCTCAGTATCTGAAATGAAAGTGTAATTCAGAATCAATATACAATTACAAAGAAATGGTTCTAAACCTGAGTACAAAATACTAAAAAAGACATTACCTTGCCAGGACAAGCTGCCAGTTAATCTGTTTGCTTACAAGTCTAATAAGTCCCTGGGGCAGAGAGGAGCTGGACGGCCTGCATAGTGAAACATTTGTCCATTTCAACCAAAACCGGCCAAGTCAGGACAATGTAAAAATGAATAGACACCTCAGAATATCCATCAAAGCTATATCCTTGCTGCAGGGCAGAACGAAAAAAAGATTGATTCAGAGAAATAACCAATCAGATTGTAGAGGAGGTGGGTCCAAACAACTAGAGGAGGCAGGGCCAACCAATAAGATGTCTTAGTCCAGCCTGGTCTAGTTGCATGGACCAGCCACCTCCACAATGATTGGCTTCTGCCCTCAGAATATTTTTGTGTAAGTCAAACTCACACAAGCTCCCAGCAACAGTACCTCAAAAAGATAGATACTGTATCATGTGACACACACTCATCTTTCTCTACTTCATGAAATTGCCTAACATTTATATTACATAAGTTAACTAACATGCTTAAAACACAACAATAGGGCCTTATAAAATAGTACTTCATTACATGCTAAATATCTAAAACTATACATTTCAATACTGACATCAAAAGAATGTTTCTTTTCATAGACAACATATAAACTAAATAAATTTTCTAAACACAATGCCTGGCTCCTCATTTTTTTTTTTTTGCCAGCAGTAACATAATCACCACCCAGCAATGTTTGGACTTTGGTTGCACCCTGTTTCATCTCTCTCTCTCTTTTAATCAATTTTTATCAGCGGGACTCTAGAAACAAACGGACCGTGTTACTTTAAATGAAGACAAGAAGACCGTGCAAAGACCCATTACACTGCGCTTGTAGCGCATACCATAAGCGTCAGGATTCCTAACAGGTCCCTAAATGTTCAGAGGAAATTAAGGCATTACTCACCTGAACCAGAGGTAGTGAAGGAGCAACCTAAATGGCCCTAAACGTTAAACAGACAACGAGTTCGTTCAATTTATATATATATATATATATAAACAATTTCATAATGGCATACAGAAAAATAAGGCATTAAAAAGTCTGTCAGGTCGTTCATGGTTTGTTCTTCATATTAAAGCTATATATAGGGCTAATTAAGCTACGACTTTCAGCAATTACATTTATTATTGAAATGAACAACAGTGATACTCGGAAATACGTGCTATTTACCAATTTCCACATATTTAACAAAAGAGAGGTAAACATCATCAGACCGACAGAGGCGGTCATTTTCCTTAAAATTTGCCGTTACAAAGGAGGTTGTTAAATCAAGGAAGACTTAAACCTAATCTGATCAATCACCTCTTTTTGTGGTTTGAAAATGCAAAGAAATATCTGTTGTGTTACAAAACGGACTGGCTTAACGAATCACCGAGTCAAGGTTGGAATAAGTCTAAAGGTAATGCTTTACTTGAGGGGACACAAATCAGGTAGTATTAAGCTATTACTTATGTATCAATTAACCTCAAATTAAATCTTAGTTACGTACTGATCTCATGTTCGTTCACCATTAATGAATCGTGACACATCTTTCTTCTCAAGTCATTACTATATCTGTTGTTATATCTGTTAATTGCGTAAACCTTTATGAACCACTGAATGAACACGATTACCACCTTCAAAGGCAAATCTGACAAAGATCAAGCGCATCCCTCTTACCAGTCACTGCCTTTGCAAGAATAGACGTGTTGTGCTCCTTGTTTCCTCTAAGCTGGAAAATAAACAGAAGACTGTAACAAGAACCGCGATTACTACTAACACGACTACTACTAATAACAATCAGCATCACCTATTATAAATGACGAATGGCATAATTTATTTAGTTTAATAAGTGAACGACCGACAGACACAGGACAATATCAATAAATAGGATATACCAGTAATATTTAGCAAAATGTTCAGTATCTATGGGTATGCACCATACTATAAAAATCTGTAAAAAGTAACAGAAGCAGTAAGGCTTAATTCATACATTCAATTACATCGATGGTGTTATAAATTGTAGTTTCAATAACTGTTTTGAATAAGATTGAATTACAGCCTATAGCACGTATAATGGGCAAGGGGCTGATTCTCATTACTGTCAATACAAAAGGGCCAGGTATGGTCATTAGTATTTTATGCTACGTGGCTGTAACGGCTCAACTAGCTTAGGGCAGCCGCTGGAGCTGTCATCTATATGCAGGCATCAGTACATAACTGACACTATTTAATAATTTGCCAAAATCCAATTAACTGCAGGAGTGCAACAAACCTGAGTGTCGGTCTCCGGTGGCCATTCCGTATTTATTAGTAAATCATACAAAATATTCTCCTCTTCACTTTCTAAAACGCTGTCAGCAGCCATGTTTTCGTCTTACGCGAAAAGCTGTAACACCAATCTACGGTGTCTCGGAAGGCGCAAAACCCATGTATTATCAATTCATAAGTTTTCCCAAGAAGACCCGTCAGTCCATTAAACAAACAACACGTTTCCACTGTAACATAAAACAACACACTTAAGAAATCATCGATGTAGATTTTTAAGAAATTAAACTGTTTAGGAGTACAAGCTGCATGAACCAATAAAGTTGGACAGAGGATGCATAAGGAAAAGGCACCGGCTTCCTCCGGTCATTATAAAGTGTTGCACTCCGTCAAATTCGCTGGCATTGCGTCTGCTTGGTTGGAGTTTCTGATCATGGCAGTGTTCGGGGGTAAGATGTTTAGAGTTCAACCTTTAAATAAAGTCACATTTAACGGCTGTTGTTTAGAATTATTATTTCTGATATATCTAAACTACATGTTTTTGTTAACGAAAGCTTGTTCTGCTTCTGTCCAGAAATGGGCGTAATGCCCGAAATTGCGCAGGCTGTGGAGGAGATGGATTGGCTGTAAGTATGCGTTTACTCACAGGAGGTGGCTATTGAATCACTGTGCATTTAATGAAATGTCAGAGAAGATAAACCCCGATTACTATGTAAAACCTTACGTGCTGGATCACAAAAGTTTTCACCAAGCATGTTGCACGTAACATTGGCCATATAGATAAGCATTATTCCTTGCAGTAAAGAAAATATGGAAGTTAATCCATACATGTAAAGTTACTGTAACAATAAGTCACCGTAGAGTCGTTAATTGACTTTCTGTCTACAGGCTTCCCACAGATATTCAGGCAGAGTCCATACCACTCATCTTAGGGGGAGGCGATGTGCTCATGGTGAGTTTTTACAAAGATCACGTTACGGTTATACAGTGTGTGTGTGTATATATATATATATATATATATATATATATATTTGTGTGTGTGTGTATATAAAAAAATCACACATACTACTGTTAAAAAGTTTGGGGTCACTTAGAAATGTCCTTGTTTTCCATGAAAACATGCATGAAATGAACAGGAAATATAACTAAATAAATAGGAAGCAGTCATTGCTAAAGTTAGGAAATAGTAATTTTTGAAATAAAAACTTCAAACTTTACTTTTGTCAAAGAGAGCTCCATTTGCTGCAGTTACAGCCTTGTAGACCTTGGTCATTCTGTATGTCAGTTTGCTGAGGTACTCTGAGATTTCACCCAGTGCTTCCTGAAGCATCTCCCACAAGCTGTATTGGCTTGATGGGCACGTCTTACAAACCATTCGGTCAAGCTGCTCCCACAAGCAGTGGGAGGGAGTGGGCAGTGGTGGCTTGATGGTTAGGGAAGCGCACTTGTAATTGAAAGAGGTACCCTGAGCAAGGTACCGTCCAAGGTACCCAAGCACTGCTCCCCCTGCTATGTCACGAAAGTCACATATGGGTTAAATGCAGAGGACACATTTCATTGTTGCGCACTGTGTGCTGTGGTATGTTGACAATGACCACTGATCACCAAATTCTAATTCTAAGCCGCTTAACAGCGATCCAGTTACTGTGCTGGCCACTCCATTATACACAGAATACCAGCTGACGGCTTCATTGCCTGTCATTGCCATTGCTGATTTGGGTCATTTGCCTGTTGTAGGATGAAATTGGCTCCAATTGAGTGCCGTCCACAGGGTATGGTATGGAGTTGCAAAATGGGATGATAGCCTTCCTTCTTCAAGAGATCCCCTTTACCCTGTACAAATCTCTGTTTACCATCACCAATGCAGCCCCAGACCGTCATATTGCCGCCACCATGTTTGACAGGTCTTGTCTAGCACTCCTCCAGCATCTTTTCAATTGATTTGCATCTTACAAAATTGCTTTGTGATCCTAACACAACAAATTTAAATTTGTCTATCCATAGCACTTTTTTCCATCTTCCTCTGTCCAGGGTCTGTGTTCATTTGCCCATCTCTTTACTTTTTATTGGCCATTCTGAGATACGGCTTTACCTTTGCAATTCTGGAAGGCCAGCATCCTGGAGTTGCCTCTTCACTGTTGACGTTGGGACTATTTAATGAAGCTGCCAGTTGAAGACCTATGAGGCGTCTGTAGATTGAAAAACAATCTTTAATGTATTCATCCTCTCACCTTGTTGTGCACCAGGGCCTCCCTCTCTCTGTTGTGGTTATAGCAAGTATGTTCTGCTCTGTGACGGGAGTAGTGCACAGCATTGTACAAGATCTTCAGTTTTTTGGCAGTTTCTCGTATGGAATAGCATTTATTTCTCAGAACAACAAGAGACTTACGAGTTTCAGAAGAATTTTTTTTTTTCCAGCTTGTAATCAAACCCACAATTGCTGATGCTCCGGATACTGAACTAGTCCAAAGAAGGCCAGTTTTATTGCTTCTTTAATCAGTACAACAATTTTTATCTGTGCTAACATACTTGAAAGGGGGCTTTCTAATGGACAATTAACCTTTTAAAATGATAAACTTGCATAAGCAAACACAACATTCCACTGGAACACAGGGCTAATTGTTGCTGATAATGGGCTTCTGTACACCTAGATATTCCATTAAAAAGCCGCAGTTTACAGCTATTAATAGTTGCTTACAACATTAGTAATGCCTGCACTGTATTTCTGATCAATCTGATGTTATATTAATGGCCAAAAAAACTTTGTTCCAAAAGCAATGAAATTTCTAAGTGACCCCAAACATATATATATATACACACACACACCAGAAGAAATTCTTGTTTATTTTTTAATGTCACTTTAAATTGTGTATTTTTTTTTTTCCTGAGCAAATATGCACTTACTAACCTAATAAACAGCCTCATACATTTGCTTTGACTGTATATAGTCAAATATATATAGATATAATTCATATAGATCCATCCCTGACTTCCTGATGTGTTTGTGTTCTTAGGCTGCAGAGACCGGTAGTGGTAAAACAGGAGTAAGTACAAACGATTCATTCTAAGTATTTCCACCACCATGAAATAATTATGAACTGTTTAAGTGCCATAGTACCACCATTGTACCTATGGGCATTTAGGTTTATGCATTACATATTTCATGAGCGTAATTGTTTGTAGACGCACATGTATAGCTGAATTTCTTTGGCACTACTTTGGGCATTTAGTGACCTAGACGCAGCTGAGGTTTAATAACTGCCCTGCGCTTGAGGCAGTGAGCTACCTCCGTTTCTCCCAGTGCGCTTCACTTTTAGCACTTCGCTTTCTTTTTAAAGGCCTTCAGCATTCCAGTGATACAGATTGTGTACGAGACCCTGAAAGACCAGCAGGAGGGCAAGAAGGGAAAAGCAACAGTAAAGACCGGAGGCTCCGGTATGTGTCGCTGTAGCGTATGTCTGCACCACCTCAGGATGGCATGAAGATCTTCAGTCAGTTAGAGTAAAAACATACCTCTGCCATTTCCAGTGCTGACCAAGTGGCAGATGAACCCTTATGACAGAAGCCCAGCTTTTGGTAAGTACTTGGCAAAAAGAAAAATCACATCAGGAACATTATGATCTCTAAAATAAGCTTCCCATTACTATGTTATTTTAAATTAGACACCTAAGTCTTAATTGTGTGAGTGTGACCTTCTGTATAAGAACAGGAATGTCAAGGGACAAAAATATTCCTTATTACTTTAACCTACTGAGTGAACTTTGGAACATTAATTGACTACTTGAATTAACTTTGGTGCTTGTACTTAATTTGACTGACCACCTGTTCCCTAGTTGCAGCATGCTGGTGCAGCAGTGAGTTAAATTCACAAGGCGGTGGCTTTTTCTCCCAAGTGCCAATTAAAAATCCCAGACGTCTTTTCTAAACCTCTGTCCTTGACCTGCCTTGTAGCGATCAGTGCAGACGGCTTGTGCTGCCAGAGCCGAGAGGTGAAGGAATGGCACGGCTGCCGCACGACAAGGGCCGTCACCAAGGGTATGAGAAGCGGAACCTAGAAATGTCTATTGCGGTGTTTCCCGATCCGGTTCTGGGGAACCTACAGACAGTACGTGCTTTTGGCAGAAATGTGGACTGTCTGGCAGGGAGCTGGGAGGGAGCAAAAATGTGGATCATCTGTGCATCCCAGTGAACTGGGTTGGTAAACACTGGTGCACTGCATGGGCCCTTTGCTGTATTCTGGCCAGCAGGGGGAGCTCTTGCATTTTTACTGAATGGTGTCTGTATATAGCAGGGCTATTCAATCACTGTCCTCAAAGTCCGAGCACTGCTGATTTTTCCAGCCTTCCTTTACCCATGAGCTAGGTGTGAAGCCTCTGTGACCAATCAGAATTAGTAATTATTTAACTAACTACCTGGGAGAACTGAAAAAAAGGCCTGGATTTGGAATCGAGGTCCAGATTTGAAGATACCCGGTATATAGCATCTCAAGGAATGAACTGAAGTGTATGTTAAGAACTGTCTTTACAATGGCTTGTTAATTATGATGAAGTACCTTTCTTATAGGAACAGAGTTTGTCCCTTGTTGGAATTTAAGGCTCCATTCCCAGGTTTGGTTTCTCTGAATGCAGCAGGAAAATCAGCATAACATTTTACTTAAAGCGTCCCTCGTCCCAACAGGGAAGTACTACTATGAAGTGTCCTGTCATGACCAAGGTCTCTGTCGGGTGGGCTGGTCCACCGGACAGGCTTCTTTGGATTTGGGTGAGTTTCTGAAAAGGTCGCCACACTTCTCCCTGTTTGAGGGATGTGCCCCCATGTCGATCTGTTAACTCTCACGCCCATTTTGACCATTATTGGCATCACTGCTGCCAGGCACTGACCGGAATGGATTTGGATTTGGAGGAACTGGGAAGAAATCCCATAATAAACAGTTTGACAGCTATGGAGAGGTAAGCATTCGCTTCACTTGTCAATGTCTCGAAATGATTTTTCAGTGAACCTCGAATCGTTATCGGTGATGTTTCTTGTTTCCTGCAGGAATTCACTATGCATGACGTCATAGGTTGCTACTTGGACCTCGACAACGGATATGTTTCATTTTCCAAAAATGGTGTGTGAAGCTTATTAGTGTGCGTTTTAACTCCCTGAGAATCTTCCGGTAGCTTGACTGCATCGTGACGCTTTTTGCCTAACAGGGAAGGATCTGGGTCTAGCCTTTGAAATCCCACAGAACCTGAAGAATCAGCCATTCTTTGCAGCCTGTGTACTAAAGGTAAGCGCGTCCTTTGATATGCCTTTATTTTCCCACCCCTGTCGCTGTTTTCATTGTATTAATGTTAAAGCTTTAGGAGTTTAACATTGCTTACTGACCCCCTTGTAACAGAATGCCGAACTTCAGTTTAACTTCGGTGGGGAGAGTTTCAAAAATGCCCCCAAACAAGGTTTCAACGCACTTGACAAGGCACCTGAGGGACATGTTGCAAAATCTACCAAAACTGGTAGGCCATTAATCAGTATTTGTTTTAGCTGCTGTCACCTGCGTCTGCGTTTTTGTATCAGTGTGTGTGTGTGTTTTCTCCTAGGTACTGCGCAGGTGAGTCAGGTGAAAGACATGAGCAACGCCCCCAAGGCCCTGATCATCGAGCCTTCCAAAGAGCTGGCCGAACAAACCCTTAACAACGTAAATCAGTTCAAGAAGTATGTCAACAGCCCAAAAGTAAGGTGAGTGACTCGGCAATCCCGAGGCATCGCTATGGCAACGTGCTCGTGGTATGCCGGGAGTAACACTGGCTGTCTTTCCAGGGAACTCTTGGTCATTGGAGGCGTGGCTGCAAAAGAGCAGCTCTCCGTTCTAGAACAAGGGGTTGGTAGTTTGTCGGTTATCCTTATTGTGACAATTCTAGAAGCTTCCTTTTTTGTGAGATTTTACTCTGGAGAAATTGCAATGTGCATGAGCGCGAGTGCAAAGTCAACTCGCGCTCCTTTAACCGTGGGCGCCCGTTCTTCACCTGTCCGCCGTGTCAGGTCGACATTGTCGTCGGGACACCTGGCCGACTGGACGACTTGATCTCCACTGGAAAGCTGAACCTGTCCCAAGTCCGGTTCCTGGTGCTGGACGAATGCGTGCGTATGGACCCTCCTGTCGTACGGCTTCCGGCACAGCTTGGGGTCCGCCCTCCTTCCTTAGGCTTTTATTTCCCTTCCCCTTCTCAGGACGGACTGCTCAGCGCTGGATACCTGGACTTCATCATGAGGATCTACAATCAGATCCCGCAGGTCACATCTGATGGGAAGAGATTGCAGGTAAAAACTTGTTTAGTTTGGCTTCTGTCCTTTTCATTTCTCCTTTATCACTGTATATTGCATCACTTTTACCGTACAGACTGGGATGTGGGTCCCTCGCAAGCCTCGACGTTGTCAGTCCAGCAGAGGTGCTTGGGTATCTGCCTTCAATCTCCTTAAACTATATCAGGGCCCCAGTTTTGGGCTTTACCTTCCCTCATATCTATTTGGGACGTCCGAGTGAATAGAGGAAAGCATGAATATCACAAAGGCACTAATGGGATTTGGCTCTTTTCTCCGCTCTCAGGTGATCGTTTGCTCAGCCACCCTGCACTCATTTGATGTGAAGAAGCTCTCCGAGAAGATTATGCACTTCCCAACCTGGGTGGACCTGAAGGGGGAGGACTCCGTTCCCGAGACCGTGCACCACGTGGTGGTCCTCGTCAACCCCAAGACGGACCGCGCCTGGGAGAAGCTGGGGCAGAACCACATCCAGGTAGGCACGCTTGCCAGCTGATGTGATCCTCTCCGCCGGCGGTCCATATTGGAGTGGAGGTGAATTGGCATCATCAGGGGAGATGGACACAGAGTGATGGGAAGTCTGCGTTTGGATTGATGTGGAAAATATCGCGTACAGTTTAAACACGACGTTTATAATGCATATCGGAGATTTAGGGGGAGGGTGCATTTTTACTTTTTTTTTTTTTTTTTTTTTTTTTTAAATATAAACTAATATCTGCATGTTTTGTCTCTTGCAGACAGACGAAGTGCACGCCAAAGATAACACGCGGCCTGGCACGCACACACCAGGTTAGTGACGGGTTGGGGGAGTGCCACGTGGAAGGGTGAACTCCCCACAGAGAGACCCAGCAATGTGACTCTGCTCTGCAGAAATGTGGTCTGAAGCCATCAAGGTCCTGAAAGGTGAATACACCATCAAGGCCATCAAGGAGCACAAGATGGACCAAGCCATCATTTTCTGCCGCACCAAGATCGACTGTGACAACATGGAGCAGTACTTAATCAAGCATGGGGGAGGTAAGTGGGGGCGGCTTGTTGTGCAGCCAGCAGCGTTTGGGATTAAATGACCCGGTGATGCGTGTCCCTTCGCAGGACCGGACAAGAAGGGGCACCAGTTCTCCTGTGTTTGTTTACATGGCGACAGGAAACCCAACGAGAGGAAGTACAACCTGGAGCGCTTTAAGGTGCCACTCCCATCCCGCTCGTGTCCCGCGACGACCTCCCGCGGCCCCCGTTAGACGATGCGTGTTGACACGCTTGTGTTTACGTGCTTTCAGAGGCGCGAGGTGAAGTTCCTCATCTGTACGGATGTGGCGGCCAGGGGGATCGATGTCCGCGGCGTGCCTTATGGTAACCTGGAGGGCCTCTGCCCCTGTTCTCTCCTACCATCCTTCACTCGTGTTAAAAGATCCTGGAAGCTCTTTGATGAAGCCCTGTAGTTAGCCAGCCTACTAACTGCACCTTCTGAGTCAGTTTCTGCAGGTCTGCTATTAAAGAGTGAAATGTAACTGTATACAGGCTCATTTAAAACAATCAAGATTCATTTATTAGGACTGTGTTTCTTAACCCAAGGCTTGCAGATCACCAGAATCTCCACATTTTTGCTCCCTCCCAGCTCCCAACATACTTATACTTGGTCTTTCCTGTTTCTGATCCCTTGATTGTTTGGTTCAGGTCTGCTGGAAGCTGGGAGGGAGCAAAGATGTGCCTTTTCTGGTGATCTCCAAGCACTGGGTTAAGAAACACTGCCTTAACACGTAAAGTGGTTGCCATCGGCTCACTGTCACTCTGTTTCAGTCATCAACGTGACCCTGCCAGACGAGAAGCAGAACTACGTTCATCGCATCGGCCGTGTCGGGCGAGCCGAACGGTAATCCACCATCACAGTGGCGTCTGCACAGTGGCGGTTGGCCTCTAACCAAAGATGGATGCTTTAAAGCTTTTTTTGCTCTTTTTTTTTTTAGGATGGGCCTGGCCATTTCTTTCATAGCCACAGAGAAAGAAAAGGTAAGAAACAATAATGACTAATTAATAAAAACCGGGTACACGCGGTCATGGAAAACCTGGAAAAGTATTGGACTTTAGAAATAATTTTACCAGGTCCTGGATAACTTTTGGAATTCTTGGATAGAGAGGAAAAGTTTTGGAAACCAGCCTTGTTCAGTTTTGTTTAACGGAAATGTACGAGCGGAAGTCAGTAGTTAATCACCTTATACAAATACTGTTCTATCTACTTTAGTTTTAAAAACTTGCGGGTTTTTGAAAATTTTCTTATGGTACCGGAAAAGGTCATGGAAATTTCCAGGCTCTAAAGTGTTAATGTGAGCACATTAGCATTGGTGAGGCTGTTTGCATTGGTTTGCTTTGCGACAGCCTTTTGACCTTGCTTGGCACTCAAAGACAGATGAAATGATACAAGGATGTAACACATTAAATCACATTAACACATTAAATTAATCACATTAAAATAAATGAGGAAGAGTAATGAGGGATTATTTCTGGTCGAAAAGGGGAAACTAAGTGTTTAAAAAATGACATACAGGTTAAGATGATGACACATGGAATGCACAGAAAGGTAATTGCATGTAAATATTTTCACAATGTCAGGATTAATATCGGGGTGGGGGGGTGGCTAAATGCAGTGAAGGCTGAGAATGTGGAATTTGAGATGTACATCTGAGGAGACGACTCCTTTGCACCTGATGCCTGACATGAAATATGTATAATTCATATATAATTCATATAAAATTCAAATATGTATAAAATTCTGGGGTACGGAGGTAAACTGCGCTGATTTTCCTCGTGGGTTCAGTGGCAGCAAGGTCTGTCGGAGCAGACGCCTGGACGAGAAAACCTAAGAGTGTGTGATCTGTCACATGCTCATGTGACATGCAGCAAGTGACACATACGCTGGACATGTGCACTGAAACTAGCGTTTCTCAGCCACTTCTGCAAGGACTCCCAGACAGTCCACATTTCTGCTCCCTCCGTTCCCAATATGCCTGTAGCAGCTATTTGCTGTTCTTGATTGCTGGATTGTGTGGTTTGCTAGGAGGGAGCAAAAATATGGACTGCATGGATATGGTCGCTGGTTTAATGTATTCTCTCCCTATAAAGTTAACACGGTAAACTGTGTGGCTGGCATATAAACGGAAGAACCTTCGTAATGCTTTATATCAGAATCCTTCCATGCATAAGATCTGCTGAAATGCGAACTGTGCGCAGGTGTGGTACCATGTGTGTCAAAGCAGAGGCCGAGGTTGTTACAACACACGCCTGAAGGAGAACGGCGGCTGTACCATCTGGTACAACGAGAAGGAGGTGAGAGATTTAAAAGAAAGCCAGTATACCCCCCCCCCCAAACGCCACATGGGGCTGAGCCATGGTCTGTGCCAGTCACTGACCGGGCCCAATCGCACCCGCTGTCTTGTAGCTCCTGGGCGAGATCGAGGACCATCTGAACTGCATCATCACACAGTGTGAGCCCGACATCAAGGTGCCGGTGGACGAGTTCGATGGGAAGGTCACGTATGGCCAGAGGAGGGCCACCGGAGGTGGGATCTCAGTCAGGGTCACGTGAACCTGTAACATCTTCATTGTAACGTTGTTACAAATGTGTGGTGCTTACAGTCACTGATTTACTTTAGTCTGCTTGTACACAATGTTTCATCATAATAAATACAGCGGCTGTGATCCTCAGTGGATGCTGTTTTGATAATGGCTCCTACAGCAGCCTTGGGCTCTCTTGCATGACTCCGCCCACTTGCTGTGTTACGTATGTGAGTTTGGTGAAGGATCTCACCCCATGAACGGTCTTGCCCCCCCCCCCCCCCCCACCAGGTGGACAATACAAGGGTCATGTGGAGGCGCTGGCCCCCACGGTGCAGGAACTGGCCGCCCTGGAGAAAGAGGCCCAGACCTCCTTCCTGCACCTTGGCTACCTGCCCAACCAGCTGTTCAGATCCTTTTAGGTGGCAGCAGGCATCTCGCAAAACACTAACGGGAGCTTCTGGGTGTTATTATGGCCGTGATAAAATTACACTTTAGATTTAAAGCAAACATTTAAGTATGGTTTGAATTTCTATATTCCTATAACAGAAGAAAAAGTTGCAAGCTCAAATCATTAACGCATGTCACTGGAACATCTGGAAAAATGAAATGAAATAAAAAAGCAGTAGCTGATCTCGTGCTGTCTTTCATTTCCAAAAATCTCTCAGGAACGGCTAAAGCCAAATAATGGATAAGCTGTAGATGAGTATGGGAATAATTTGCAGCACCGACGCTGGTGGTCCTGCAATTTCACTTAACTGTCTGTAGGTGTCGCCACTGTACCTTGTGATCTGTGGGATATGGATGGATTGTCTGTGGTTGAGATGATAGGGTAGGATAGTGTAGTAATACTGAGGGGGCAGAGAAGGCCTGTGACCAAGGATGACATCCAGCATCTTAATGTTTATACCCATCAGATGTGCATTAATAAGCTTCCACAGAAACTCTGTCAAAGCAAACAAAGCGGATGCTGTGTAGACTGTAGTCTCACATTGGTGCTCCTTGGATGGGGAGGGGAGGGTGTTGCATATGTCAGCCTTCGGTAGTTCATCCACAAAAGGGTCACACTCTCCATGTGGGGCTCTAATTTCCTTTATTAAAGAAAGGCTGTAGAAAATAGTGTAAAGTATAATTCAGCTTGTGTGTGTGTGTGTATTGCAGTCAATAAAACTTTCTTCTGTTCTCCAGACAGATGCTAATATGTTGCTGGATGGCTAGATGAACACGGCTTCAGTCCCTAAATCTCCTGTTAGAGGCTCCTCCACCATTCCATTTACTCTGGTCAACTGAGATTGATATACAATGTAATTAGTGAAATAATTTGACGAGAAATTAATTAGCTAAACATAGTAGGCCAGTGGTCAAGTCAACATATATGTGTATATTGGATAGTTCCTGTAAATCCTGGGGTGACATGAGGAGACGTTCTTACTAAGCTGACACACTGGACAAAAGCTGACACGAGAAATAAAATAAAAGTTTTACACCGGCATGATCATTATAAGACTTTTGCATATATACGGTACTGAATATGCATCTTAAACCAATATGGCACCTTTGGCGAGTGGCTGGAATTTCAGGCAAACAGCCTTTCTTTGTAACAAGTTCTCCTTTTCGGTTCACACGCCAGGAGGAAGGAATGCTAGTGAGGAAGGATATTAACTCGCCGGCGTGCCGCTTAACGCCTGTTATCTGTGACGCATCAAACGGCCCGTCTCGGTCTGCTTGCTCAGGTTCCACCCTTTAGATCCAGGCCTGTTGTACTGCTGAAGGTCCACTGCCTCCTTCTGGACATTCCTCTCCTTTATTTGATTTCTTTAAGCCGGGCGTAACCTGTGATATCTTGCTAGTTGCCTTGCTTCACCTGCCCTAGGTCCCTGGGCCGCCTCGGCGTGCGGGCGGGGAGACGCCAAATCTTCTTGATATCCACCGTTTGTTTTCATGAGGATTTAACCGAGAGTCCCCAGCGCTGTCAAACAGCTGAGGAACACGTGGCAACCCTTTCTTCCCTGTGAAGGGAGAGTCTGACAATTCCTGTGTTTAGAAAGCTGGATAATTACAGTTTAGCAACCTATACTGAAGTATGAATTTGCATATATTGTATATTTGACCCTGCATATTGCATATATTGCATATTGTATATTTAAATATTCTTGAAGAACGTATTTCACTTCCTGTGAGCCTTTCCTGCTCTTTATAAGATGCTGTGAATGTTGGGGATGATTTTTACACTACATACTAAACACTTGTACCACACCTGTGTACAAAGCAGGACAGAAATGGGGGGGGGACATTGGGAGGAGGTAGAGCCCTGTCAAAACAAGCCCTGTGGCAAAGCACACCTGGTAAGGTACAAGACCCTCACTCCTGCATCTGTGCAGCCTGAGTGATAGGAGCTCAGTGGGGCAGCGTCACACTCAACCTGAAGGAAGTGAGTCACTCGCGTAAATGATTTGAAAGAAAACCATTACTTAGAAGGCAATCCAGTCACACTAATGCTGCAGAAGCAGGGATGTTTTTCATTGTTTTATAACAATATAAAGACCCTCTTCTCAAAGCATTAAGTGTTTCAGACACATGATCAGCTAAAAGAGGAACAGTTCATTAAAAGGCTACGCTTGTCTGTACAGGACAAATATGGTATGACAAGTGACCGGGAAGTCTGTGAGGTTAAGAGAAAGGGTGGAATTCGCTGCCTGATAGGACACATCAACGGCAGGGCAGCACCCGGTTCCAGATGGCTCACCTTCACATTGTTACCCCCCCCAGAAACCCAACCGGCCTCATTCACGGTCAAACCAGCATTAGCTTATGCTGGTAAAGTTACACTAATCCTGTATCTCTAAACACAGAGGCATGGTGGTCCATCAGGAGCCGGGCGCCTGCACAGGCAGCAGGAATTCACCCTGTCCTAAGTGAGAAAGAGCAGCAGGGGGTGGGGGTTGGTGGAGCCGGGCTGGGGGGCCGGGGGGGGGCGCTGCTGAGTTACTGAGTTCC
>JAODKF010000118.1:310059-328984 GCA_026779585.1 Mormyrus proboscirostris | reverse complement strand
ACCTGGATTGTCAAATTTTACATTAAATTTCACCTACTTTAACTGTAACCCTTTTATTTTGTTAGCAGTGACGCTCTGCGCTCCCATGCTGGCCCTCCCACCTGTGTCAGGACTCACCCAATCTGACCCATGAATGGTCAGGATTGATCCGCCCTCACGGTTCGGAGTCCTGTCTGTCCGCGCTCCGCTTCAAAGCCAAGGAACAATCGTAGGGTTGTTCCAAGAGCCCAGGCCGATTCCGGCCCATCTTCGGCCTCAAGGCGGTGGGAAGGGGTCAAACAGATGCTAGGTAGATAACTGCTGACCTTGTCCCTGACAGCTGAGTTCAGGGGCTGCCTGGCTTTCACCGCCCGCAGCACCCCTCCCAAAAACACACTACAAAAAAAAAAAAAAAAAAAAACAGCTCAAAGGCACAGGTTTGACACTCACGGACCTCCGGAATGAGGCTCTGACTAAAGGAATTCGCTCCACTTGAGGTGTGGTTTCCATGGTGCATCTCGGCGACCCCCCTGACCCCGCCCCCCACCTTTGCAGATTGGCCCCTTTACAGCCGCGAGGCCTAACCTTTGTTGATGTAGTTGTTTCCTCACCGCAGGAGTCCTGCTCCATCTACACCGAGCCAGCTGGCTGCTTCACTCTGTTTTTAATAGGGCTTTAAAATCCATTAAGTTTTAAGGCTCTTTCATCATATTCCAGCGACAGTAAACGGCGCCTGCGCCTGCACACAGCGGCAGAAATGAGCCTGGGGTGTTAAATATGGCTCATGGACCCACCGACGCCTTGGGGGGCTGGGGACCTTCGGTTTGCAGCCCCAGGATGAACGGGGGAAGGCGAGCGCCGATGGAGAGACGGCAGGCAATAGTTACCGAAACACTTAGCGTGTCAGTGCTGCATTCACAGCGCCGTTTGCGCTCATTCGCTGCCTGGCCTGCTGTCGTCATTCTCACTGCCATTAGGAGGATTATAGGTGCCGATATGTTTTACGAATAATAGTCTTTGTGTTTCAGCAGCATTTACAGTCCATGTTTGTAACTAAGGACATAAAAATTGTGTCAGTAATACTGTGTTCTAAACAGCTTCAGCTGTACAGAGCACAGCATATGCACATAATTACTGTAATGTTTTAAGAAACGGCCCATTTGGGCTGCGGTGCCGATGAAAACTGTGGAGTTCATTTAAATCCCTGCGACCTGCTTTGTCTTCTTTGTTTTTTAGACCAGTCTTTAATTAGTCTCCATGTTTACCCTGTAGGGCCGCGTTCAGTACGGGGGTGAGGATTCTGGTGTCTCCTAAAGCCAGTGCTACTGAGACCATTTTACCATCACCTTTTTATGATTAGAAGTTGCTCTCCCTGCTGTTTACCACACTGACCGTTACACAGTGGTATCCGATGACCGAAGCTGTATGTGGCTGATGTGTGATCAGTGTACCAGGCCTTCCCAGCATCCTGAGCCTCTAGCAGCTCCATACACAGACGGGCACCTCATTCCTGCATATGTATTAGCCGATAAAAGAGGCACGACACCCACACACAAGTAAACATCTGCATCGTTCTCAGAATCCACAGAATTTTTTCAGAATCTCAGAATTGGGTGCGTATTTAAAGTAAAGCGACCATAGATCGCACAGGATTTCCTTTAATGCTGCAGACACAGAACAGAGAGACGAAAATAGAGACGCGGACAGAAAGGGGGGAAGAGGATTGGAACGGGGAAACAGCGAGACGGACAGAGGGATGGACAGAGAGCAGAGGAGAGACGCCCATCCTGCCTCGCGAAGCCACCGCTGACCCCACATCCTTCCAGGGTTAGAGCACAGACCCTGGCCTTTTGCCACATCACCCCCCAGGTCTCCCCCTGACAATGCCTACAGACACGCCGTCCCGGTGCCTGACCCATCGCTGTCTGCTCAGTATCGCCCCCTACCTTCTGTACATGCTTCCTGCTTCTGGGCTAATTGTTCGAATTGTTCACATTGGGCTTTGTTCTCCTAAATCAAGCACTCATCAGCTGTGCTACAGTTTCAACCCATGAGGCATTCTCCCTGAGCATCTGGCTGTGCGACTGATACTAGGAATGACCTGAAATTAGTACAGTCAGGCTCTTTCACTTGAGCACACTCTGGTGTCGCTTGCCGAATCTAAAGCATGTATTTCCCCTCTGAAAGGCCAGCTTCGGTTTACCAGCTATGCTCTCTCTCACACATAAAGTAGTTTTATGCTCTTTTTATTCCCCAGTGTCATTCCTAATGCAAAACATAAGCTTGGATTTGGCAAAATAAGAGTCTGCGACCAATGGGACACCACTGGACCAGGTTCCGCCGGGGTCCTCAAAAACGGAGGCGAACACGGGCAGCCACTGAGACAGCCCCGGGGGCCTGGCTGTTCACCAGGCGGTTGGAGAAGCGGCGGCCCCGCATCGCTGTCCCAACGCGTCAGTCTTATCGGCAACTTGGCAATGACGCAGCTCGCACACGGAGAATGGGAACACTGTGTTAGACAGGTCGACTGCGAAGACGCAGCGTTACCAGAGAAAAATGCCCATCGCCGCTGGGAGCAGAAGCACAGGATGAACATTAGTCTTCTTGTGTTTTACAAATATTTTTTATGTTTAATCAAAGTGAAACTTGGTTCAAAGACCTACCATGAATGCACGACAAAGTTGTATAGATTATATCAATTAAAAAAGATTAAAACAGATCTGTATTTAGACATATCCTGCCAGGCCAGAATCATTTATCTGCTCTTAATGGACGAACGGAGATGATTAACTAGCCCCGCCTCTGATCGTAATGCGCACGCTGACCGCCAGGCTCATTCACGCTCCATTTGCCTGCAAACTACAACACAAACAGCAGTTTGCTTTGTCTGCAAGCCACATCCATCTATCTGCAGAGTCCGGCTACAGGAAAGGGCCTCCGCAGATCCGTCACAGGCACAGAGGCGCTACATCGCTGCTTGTAGAATCCAAATAGTGAAAATAATATGATACTGATTGTGGTTTGAGGCTATTTATGTGCATGGTGAAGGCCAGGTATGCCGTATCTCTCACCTCTACATAGGCTATGCAAACAGAGCCTTGTAATACCAACAGCATTTGGAACAGAGACTTAAATAAACAAATAACAAAAGATTGCTGTGTTTGAACTGCTGACCCATTGCACACCCCCTTTTTGCAGCAGATGGTAGCTTCCTTGTTTTTGTTTACGTTCTGATAGGCTGCATCATACCACCAGCCACGGGGAGGTTACCTGGAATGTGCAATTTTGGCGTCCGCTCAGGTATTTCTGGTTTAGGATTAAGTTACCGCTTCCACTATACACCCCTGCACCACTGCCTCCACCCCCAGCTGAGCTTCTCCAAAGAACTTCACCTCAAGGTTCAGAAGCAGATCCATACACATCTGACACACTCTACTCCAAGAACTTCTTGTTAGCCATCATACTCACACTCATCTCTGTACCACAATATTGCTGCATATAATCCAGTATACCATGCAATATTGTTGATAATGATCATTATCCTGCAGTAATGCTGCAACACTCAACTGATGCCTTTCTCAGGCGCAATAATTTATCTCATGTGCAATAATTCATATTCGCTATTCCTCCTATACTTTTATACTATGTTTTTGCAATTGTATGTTATTTATTTTTGTTTTATTTTTTTCCTTAAAATTATATTTATCTTATACAGTTTTTACTGACGCTTCTACAGGATAATCCAAACATCATCTCATTGTACTTGTACAGTGACAATAAAAATATCTTGGTCTTTTTTAAGCAGTTAATAAGCCACTATGCATTTCATCATCAGTGCAACAGCAACCTTGTCCATTGACCCCTTGTCCATCTCCTGCAAACCCAAAGTCCAGCACATGGCTTAGGATTATTATGATTATACAGCCGAGCCAATGACACATAAGGCTTTTTCCTTAATGCAGCAGATCAGATTGTCATCATCCATTCTCTGGTATGAAGGTTTCTACGCCCCGATTTAAGGATGGATTCAGATACCACCAGACATTACGGAAGATTAAAGGGCGACTTAAGCCCCATCCCGTTTGCATTTCCCAAGGGACCGCTGGTAATTAACATTCTTCTGATGGGGATCCTGTGCTTTGAACCATACCATGGACAGCGGAAACAAGCAGCGCTCTTGTTTCAGATTGTAGGATCCTGAGCGTGGCCGTCCTGAAGCAGGGAAATTTCAGCAGAAGCATCCGGCAGTTTCATTTTACTAAGAATCTACCATTTCATCATGACGTTGATGAAAGGTAACAGACTAGATAAAACTGAAGATGTGATCCACTCCAGAGATGTGTCTAAGGACAAAGCGAGGTGAACAGGTATCATGTTCAGTAATGAAATAGTACAGAGGATAATATAGACATTTTGATCGCCAGCAGAAGATGCCCCAATTGGGATGTAGACCCTGACAAACATTTTCCAGAAAATCTTCACCCTGTGTCATGACAAGGTGATTTCTACGTGAGCTCTGCTGAGTGTAACGATGGCGTGCCCTGTAATTCATAAAAGCATGGCATGGTGGATTAGTGGGTGGCACTGTGACACCTCCAGGGTTGGGGGTTTTGAGTTGCACCCCCACTGTGTGTGTTTGTGTGTGTGAGAGAGAGAGAGAGAGAGAGAGATACATTACACTGTGGGGACCAAATGTCTGTAAAATGTGATGAAAAATGTTATTTTGACGTTGAGGGGACCATTTTTTTTTCGTATTTCCCTTAAGGTTAAGGTTGTCATGCTGGAATTAGAGTTTTCCCCATAGAAAGAGTTTGCATGTTCTCTCCATGGTATGCAGGTTTCCACACACAGCCCAGTGACACACAGTTAAACAAACCAGTATATCTGAGCAGTGAATGCGGTTTTGGGTGCTTTTGCTTGTCCTACGATAATCTAATGTCCCACCTAGAGTCTTCTCCTGGCTGGTGCCCTTTGCTACTGACGATAGACAGGGTGGATGAGTATTCATAAGCATACAGTCAGTTTTAATTCTTACATAAGCTAAAAATTTTTTATTTTTTTTTCACTGTTGAACAGTACGTGACTAGTCATATTGATTTTCAGGATATACTTCACACCACAGGTTACACTGCCAAGCTTATCTCTTCCTTAACAAACCGGTGGTGTTGGATCAAACTGAAAAAAAAAGTGATAATGTAGGAGGTCTAACACGTGCCAACTCGTGAGATTAAGGTCAGGCGTGCTGACGACGTGCCTACAGGCAGATTCTTTGGTTTAAAGCTAAAGCGTCACAACGGTTACTTAAACTTCCAGAAGACATACAGTAATGTGGCCTTTGGTCGACAGATGTGGGGTAAACTTAACACCAGTGTGGGTGGAATCACTCGAAGAAAGGGGGCATTTTTAGGAGGGATATAACATCAGGTTATTGTATTTGTTCATACTCTGATCTAGAGTAAAGAGCTATTATATCTTTTATTGTTTTTTAATGGCTGTCTTTGTCTGAATGTGGCACACAGAAGTGAAGTCCCAGTCCCAGGGGAAACTGCGTTTGGTGAGGGGACATGTAAAGGAAATACTAGTAGCTCTCAGGAAAGTTAAATAAACAACCGCGAGTAAATGAGTCGCAGGTGTGAGGGCAGACCGCCGTCCACGCTGAAGCCTTAGGGTTGGTTGCCACCCGGCCCTGGCCCCGCCCCCTCCCCCTCCCCCCACCGCAGTCACAGTGCGTGGGCCGTTATGTAACAAGCTCAGCTGTTGGGACGACCCAGCTGTACATGCTGTAAAACAGTCATTCTGGTATTGGGGGGGGCGTGGTTTTGTTGTCCAGCCATCCGGCTGTTCAGAGACGGCACAGCTGCAGAACTTGCGGGTCATTTGTCCATCTGTCTGTCTCTGTATCAGGCTTCTGCTGCTGCTGAGAGGACAGCGGGGGCAGGGGGGTAAGAGTAAAAACTGCAACCATTTTTTTTTTTCTTTTTTAATAGGTGAGGAGAATACTTAATTCGGCATTCTGGAGCTGTTTTCACATCCCAGAATAAAGTTTCTGAGAACCTGGACGCGCTTTGCCATAAACTCTCAAACTGCTCGCTGGGTGGACATGCTGCAGACAGGCTTGGAGCAATAAAATTAAAACGTGCTGTGAGTGTGTCATTTTATTTCAACTGTACTTAAATGTAATTGCGGTTACCAGCATCGTAAAGCCCGGTGCAGCCTCTCATTTATGGCACTATGGCCTCCAAAACAGCTGTCTCACACAGCCCCAGGACTTAGGAGACACCAACACACACAGATAATCCCTGCAAGTACTAATCAAAGCTTTGCACCAACCTAACCCACACTACGACCATCAGGAGAATGTTCATCATTTATATCCCATCTTTTACACATTTTTTCGGAAACCCCTTGTTTTGCTTACTGAGACTAGTTTGCTTTCATAAATCAGTTTAGGATAAATTCCTGGGCTGTTTGGTTAAATGCCCCTGTAGATCTACCAATCTTACTATGATAAATTAACTCGGAATGATGTTGGTCCAATCAGACTCTCCTGCACATTCCACTCTTACTCTGTCGAAATGATCAAAGAAGCGTAGTTTGGCAACCAACAGGACAGCTCCACCTCTTGTCAAGGGGGATTTTTTTTTTCCCCAGCAGATTTGATGACTGGCTGGGGTTCCATCACCTGCTGGGATGGAATAGGTTTAGTACCGTCAATCTGTCATCATTAGTAACGCCCCTGAGCCTAACCAGTGGCCTTCCCCCGGACCCAGGAAGAATGCCTGACCTTTGCAGAGACTTCAGCCCAGACCGTAAATCGGCGGTTCGACTCAAGGGCCACTCATTAGCATAACAACTCTGTGGCCAGACAACCAATTATTCATTCATTAAAATTCTATCCACAATCATTAACTCCACTGACCTCCAGCAGCTATTTTCTACTGTGAGGACCTTCAGTCTTGATGAGTCATGCATTGCAATGCTAAAACAATCTGAGAATCGGAGCTTCACTTGAAGTAATCTATTTCTTACTTAACCCGATCAGCAGCCTTGTTCTTGCCCACTCCACCATATCATTTTCCTTTGACATCCTCGGCATAAGGACACCTTGCACCAAAGTCAATCCAAAGGCCAGTTTTGACAAGACCTATTTTAATCTCTAGACACCATGAGCAAATGATCCTCATGAAAAACACTGGATGCAATAATAATAATAGTTTCCAAAAGGATTTCTTTTAGCTGGATATAAGTGATTAATCAAGATGGCCAAAAAATGGCTCTTATGTTTCCTTCACTAAGAAAGTGTGGAGATAACAGGACCAAGTTATGTACATATTATGTCATTACTGGACTCAGGGGCATTCGCAGTGAATATCAAATATGTAGGTACTGAACTTACTTATGTCCAAACAAAAATACCCATTATAACTTCTCAAACAGGCCAACTGAAATGCAATTTTCTTTGACCACTGGCAAAAAAAAGTCATCTGAAACCCATTATGCAAAGAACAGGATTGCTTTGTTTTGGGATTACTGGTGGTCATAGGGAATGTGCCCTATTTGTACGTCATTGTGCCAGTACTTTGCCTCCCTGTTGTGTTTACCAGGGACAGCAAGGGCGCCAAAAGTTTTGTTATTGTTTACAGTGGCGCAACATCAAACACAGAAAAAAGTGTGCTACTACAGGAACCAAAGTAGATGTCACACTCTCCTTCCGCAACCGATGAGCAGCTCACAGCGCGCTACTCAAAAGCACGCAGGTCACTTCATGGCAGATTGTGCCTCCATCAAATATTACGCACGGAAGTAAGGTCAGCAAGGGATTAATCTCACATGCTGAGCACTGGTCTCAAGGAGGGGTCTAAAGTAACACGGCCAAAATTAGGCCCGGGCTGGGAATAAAGCTTTCTGTGTTTCACAAGAGGAACGTTTGCACTGGGGCTCAGGAATTCAGACTGCATTTTTTTTTGTGAGGAGACTGACAATTTAGCCGGATAATGTGAGAAACGTTATAAAGCACAAGGAGCCAAGGGCGTGGTGTCTGTTTAGCGTGGAGGGATGCTACATTACAGATGGCTGATTCAGCAGAAAGAGGAACAGCTGATGTCTTCATTATGGTGTTAATCCTGGTTATGGTCTCCAGTGATCTTTATCTCCTTTCATGATGATCAGCCGTCAAGTTTTAGGTCCATAAAGTAGACAAAAGCAAAAAAACACTGTTAAACTGCAGAAACTGTGAAAATGATAAACTGCAGATAAACAGTAGAATGAACACAGATTTCAGCACACTCTCTACATAGAGGACAATAGCAACTTGGAGTACAGAGATTTGTTTCACCATGACTAAAAGTGGGGGCGGCTTGCTACACAGTGCTATGAATTCGTACCGCTGCGTTTTTTGGGTTCAAATCCCACTACTGGCTCTGGGTGCAAAATTAGCATATTTTGAGTGGGCTTCTCTCAAGGCATTCTGCTTGTAAGCTCACCGCAACTCTAAAGTGGGTAAATGGTCATGAAACACGGATGGATGGGTGGAAGGCGGCACGTCCACATGTGTCGTCGTTAAACCCAGGACTGACGAGCGATTCATCAGAACCGATCCTGGTAAGGAGGTGGATAGCTTAAACACTTTCAGTAAAGGCCATTATGGCTGCCTGCGGGGAGGCTGGCATTATAGCCAAACAGGGTTTAAAACTCAGTGTATCATTAACAAAGGAGCACGCAAAGGCTAGATCTCCTGTTTGTTTGGAAATGTTATGTCCCATGTTAGTATAGTATAGTATAGTATAGTATAGTATAGTATAGTATAGTACAGTATAGTATAGTGTGGTCTAGTATAGCACATTACAGTACAGTATAGTATATTGTATTGTAGCGTAGAATAGTATAGTATAATATGGTGAAGTGTAGTGTAGTAATTATCTGCATGGTGTCACATAGCATAGTAATTTTCTGTATAGTATAGCATAGCATAGTAATTATCTGTATGGTATGGTATAGTATGGTTTAGTACAGACTATACCTTATTTTCACAGATATTTATTAATTTGTTTGTTTGTTTGTATGAGCTAGTCATTGCAAGTCACACAGTGGTTTGTAAGTAGAGGGCAGTCTGTATAGCAATTTAATGACCTATAGTGTAGTACAGTACTGTACAGTACAGTACACTCATTATGGAGGCAGCCACTAAATTTTGTCGTACTTGGGTGATCCACTAGCACAATGACAAATAAAAATTCTTGTGCAGCTGACCTGGATCCTGTTGGCTGACATGGTTTGGTCTATGGCTCACGGGCGTCTATGTCCCTCAGAATAGGACCGATATCTGACACTTTCTTTGACAGCTATACAACTGGAAACATGTGAACAACTATTTTAAGGACTTCAGTCTCAGGAGGACAACATGCCCCTTCCACCTGACCCAGTTTGCCATTACCGTGAGCTTAGAGCAAAGATCTTCGATATACCCAGAGAATTATGTACCCCGACTCCCCCCCCTACCCCAGGCCAAGACAGCCAGGGCAGAGAGGAAAAGGGCAAGGCAGAAACGTAAGAAAATGATTAAAATTGCAGATTGGTGGCGATAGAAGGAAATGGTGATTCTTATATTTTAATGGTGGTGAATTATGGCATTGTCCTTGAGGACAGTGCTCTCACAGCTAGCCGGCGCGTGGGAGGTGGACCGCATGCAGGCCCATCTCCGCACTCTGCGGCTTCCCACACGCTATCGGCCCGCCGAAATGTCAGCTTTTGGACCAACTTCTGTTGACGTGAAGTCATCTGGGATACTTCCCTTTAAAAGTCTGTCATGAGTTTTTAAAATATAGCTTGAAAAAAAACAAAAGACAAAAAAAAAAAAAAAAACTCGACATGTCCCATGAGATAACTTTTAAATGGTGGTGCAGTTCCGAAACTCCAGCGAGCATGAGTTTACACGCAGTCAGTGGGAGGAAACGCTTATCACTTGCTTCATAAAACAAAGATTTTAAAACGTATATAAATCTCAGTTTAAAAGGCCACCCCCCTTACATTCACAGCAAGTAAGGTCAGATATTGATAGAACATTATTATCAGCTAGCTTAGCACCCCTAGTGAGAATGGCCTTTTATTTCATTCTCCTCATCCCTTCAGGAAATGTCAGCTTTTACTGCCACAAATCAAGTTAAATGGACCAGTAGGGGATACCACCTCAGTGTTTCTGCTTGGGATGGGAGCCTGCGACCATCTGGTCATGTGACTGGCTAAATACTTGCCGGAGAAGAATTCAGATTTAATCTAAAGTGGCTTACACAGTCCACACAAACACTTTCCCCAAATTTCGAGTGACCCGATTAAGGTTTTTCAAGGGTTCAGGAACAGAAGCCCTTCTGGAACATGAACCAGTTGTCTACTGGTTATATCCCAGGTTACTCAGCTACCTGCCTCCAAAGGCTGTAAGTGCCTTTCAGGGGCTGCTGTAGCTGCACTCCTTCCGCCTGCCCCCCCGCTCCACCTCCGCCCCCCCCCCCAACCTCCGATTGCCTCTAGGCTGAGACGCTGAGTTTCCCGTCTTGCTCCCTTTGATGTAAGTCTCCACGGGCACCAGTGCTGTTGTAACGGTAAAATTAGTGGCACTGGGAATTAAATTAAAAAAAACTCCTCCTGAGGAATGGGGGAGGGGGTGGGCTATTATCACGGAACTACTTTTCAGCCTGTTGTTTCTAACAACAAATAATTTCCCTGGAAAACCATCAAACAGAGGACCATCCCGGAAGGTCTACTCTTATTTCTCACTGAGCGGATAGAGCAATAATAATAGAGCACGGATACAGTGAAACATT
This sequence comes from Mormyrus proboscirostris, assembly GCA_026779585.1. Taxonomy (NCBI): domain Eukaryota; kingdom Metazoa; phylum Chordata; class Actinopteri; order Osteoglossiformes; family Mormyridae; genus Mormyrus; species Mormyrus proboscirostris. Next base: position 318,188 of record JAODKF010000118.1, on the reverse strand, counting down.
CAAAAGTGCAATAACCTCACATTTACCAGGGTTTCACGCACACCACCTTCCGACAAGGCTGTGATGTGAGCTGAGTGCTTGAGGCTGAAAAGCCCTCATCGAGCGGGGAGCTGACCAGAGCAACGCTAGCCGAATGTGCGGCATGACCTGTCCTTTTGCCAGGGAGCTGCAGACAAGTAAAGGCCAGATTCACTCCTTCTCTCCGCCCCCAGTACACATTCTCCTGCTCGGCTTTTGATCTCAGAGCCTACAGGTGAATCATCAAAGTATTCCGCAATTCCGCTTTAAGACGTCCGGGATATTTACCGCCACCCCGACGTGAACTTTGCTGAGGAACATCACTTCCACCCCGTTAAGCACTTGTCCCAGTTCTCTTGGCCTCTGCTCTCTAGAAACCAACTTCTGAAACTCACGTTTATCTCCCAGTTCTCATAAGCTGCAGCAGAGATTTCTCAACTGGCTTTAAGGTGGCCCATAAGCCCATCGTGGGATAGGGGGACGATGCCACCAGAGGTACGAACCAGACTGAAGACTGAGGGCAAACGTCTACTTAGAGGTGGCTGTTAACAGCATCTTCCTGATGGTGATGGAGCGTTTCCCTACTTGTGTACTGTTTCTGGGGCCATCTATGCTACGTCAGCGCAAGCAGGGATGGGCGGAAACGAGACACCCTGCGTGGAGTTAGTGTGTGGTTTAATTCATCAGGATAATTAAAGGCTGCAGCACGGAATATACTTTAAAATGTTATTTAAATGAAGAGAAAACAACGCGCCATGCTCTTATTTAGGGCTACACACTGTAATTAAAGAGGTGCACTGTATATTACGGGCAACTGCACAGCTGCGATTTGCCTGACCTCCATGATGGGTCTTTGTTCTCCAGCATTTGATCCAGGACTAAACAAATTCAGTCAATGTACTACCATGATGCGCTGTCTATAACAGAGTCCAAAACAACAGTGGCTTCAGTCTAAATCTTTTTTAATCTATAGGAAAAATACTGTCAGAACTAGAATCATTTGATTACTCTCTCGCTCTTTTTTTTTGAATGCTAAAGAATTGATACAACAACAACTCTCCCATCTGAGGTTACTTTGGGAAACCAGATATTGGGGAGTCATATCAACAGAGAACCATGGGAAATCAGGTAATACTTAAGGCTTTGAAATTGTTTTCAGGTTTCCACAGGCAAACCCTTTCAACTGCTTAAATAATGCACACATATTAAAAAAAAAAAAAACTCTGACTGACAGTCGGAGCCTGCATATCGTTACACCGATGGTACTCAGGGCCTGAACTTTAACCTCTGACCCGTACAGCCTCTGAGTGCTGTTGACATTGCCTTGTGAACCACAGAGACCCGCACGATTCTAATCTGCACAGGAAGTCTCTAGAGGAAGAAAGACAGCTCCATTAAGGGCAAAATCCGCACAAATAAATGTGCAGATCAAAGGCAGAGATAAGAGGCACCCGCAATCCGGGGGTCAGCTGTCAGTAGGTGCAAGGGATAAGAAACAAGGTAACAGGTAATATCCGTAACTGTCACAAACTCCTAATTTATAACTAATCAGCTCACCAGAAAAGACACGCGGTGACACAGCACAACTCCGCCCTCGCTGCCCAGAAGCAGGATTTGTAATTTCGACTCATGACGACAAAAAGGCGGTAATGTGGTGCTCCGATTCATGGCAGTGAGTCCCCTTTAATCCCATAAATGGATCACGCAGGTAAGATTACAGGTAGCGGTGCACGCTGGTAGCGTAACCCAGGTGCGCATGCAACATGCTTTCCCGCTGCCAAATTAGCTTCAAATAATGTTTTTACTGCCATACGATGACTCCACTGTGAAGCCAGGGGTCCCACTTGAAGGCCTCACCAAAAAACGCTAGTCCTAATAGCCCCCCCCCCGCAGAAATACCTTCACTTTCGTATGCATCACCGTCGGCCTCATGTCCGCTTGCCGGGAAGCAGCTGGCGCCGCCCCGCCCGCGAGGCGCGCTGTTCAGACCGCACGGCATTCAAACAGGCCCAGGCATCATCCGACTCTAGATGATCTCACCCATATGAAAGGCAAAAAGGAAGACTGCTGTGGAGAAACACAGAGAAGGTTATTTATGTGAATGCTCTCCCACAAAGTACAGCACTTTGATAATTTATGGGATACTGTAATATACCCCTATAGACACATTTTTATCATGCTTTTCTGTACACACAGATATTTCTGGAAATGACTCCATTTTCCAGTTTTACAAGCCTGGCGTATATTCAATAAAGAATAAACTACGAAAAAAAAGTGTTGATAGACGAAGATGGTACTAAGAAGTTAAATGGATGAATGGCTTGTAAACTCTAAAGAGGTTTTAATGGGAGTTCCTGGCTTTATGAGCTCAGATGGTCCAAGGCTCTCATCAAGCAGCTTTTTAAATCCTTCATAATTAAAAGTGCCATCAGGGTTAATGGGGTGTCGACCTCTCAAAGCTGACCGGCACGTTTGCGAGGACAAGGAAGCAATCCTTCCTGTGGGAGTCCATGAGCGGTCCATGGTCTCGAGGTGGCAAAGGAAACGGCGAAATGACTTTGCACAAGGAAAAAAAAATAAGCCGTCGTATGCAACACGTCCGCGTATCCTCTGCGGCAGGACGTCCTTCATGTCTGGGTAAACGCGACTGTTGAGAATCAGGTCTTGCGCGCGCTCCGCCTGGCCCAGAACGAGCTCATCGGCCCGGTGTGGCAAGTGACAAACCTGATTTTGTGGTCTGGCAGGTAGGTATCAACTGAGGCATACCCTTCTCAGAAAGAGTCCTGCCACTCGAAGAGAAGACCCCAGATTGTTATCTGCAGCAACTGTAGAGGAACTACAACGCGGGGCGGGGTGAACAAGTACCAGGAACAACCAAACACCATGTCACGCTGAAGGGCTCCCCTTGACACTTCCAGGCTGAGGCTGCCGCCGGGCCGAGCTCGTGGGCTCCGTGCCGATAAGCTCTTCAAAAGGCTCTTTAGCACATTTGAGAAGGTCCAGCCAGGATGCCTGTCATCACCCCCTGGCACTGACCCTCCCCCCAAATTTGACACAAGAGAATAATGTAAGCGTTTTTAAGGCAAATCCTTTCTTATAATCACAAGCTCCTGAGAGATAAACCGTCCAGCTGTGGGATTCCTGCAATGTGGGATCCTTTTAAAACAAACACCTAAAGCGTGCGCACACACAAACACACACACACACACATAGAGCACCTTAAGCGTACGTTTTTACTGTGTTAGCTTGAGAGATCCATCATGCACTGCCTGCCAACAGGACTTCAGACAAAGACAAAGTTAACCTGACTGCTTGACAAAACATGAATGCAGCAAGCAAACACAAGTATTGTGGGGGTGGGATAGGACCCATCTTACCAGCCTCCTTTTTAAAACAAAATGAGGGTGGTAAACAATATGAGAGTCAATCAGCAGGCGTGGTGTGATTGCAGAAAGATAAGTTCGAGACTAAAAACCTGGATCCATCCTCTCTGTAACTAAAAGTTCATCGAGTTTTGTTCTATAGCGTGAGGGACTTCCGAAAATTCAGAGTTTGTCAGTTTCAAAAATTCCGAGTTTGTCAGTTAAATTTATGTACTAAACACAAATCAAATAATCTAAATGACATTAAGGCTTGGCAGACGACGCGCGTTACATATCATTATCGTTTCATAGTTACACAGAAGAGTGTTACAGGGACTGCAAAACAACACCAAAGCCAGAACTTTGATCAGCTGTGTTGCTGCCCATTTTATTTTATTTGTTAATGGACTCAAAATCTAACATGCACTAAGCACCACTAGTCCATACACCCAGTTAATCAGTGAAACATACTGGGTTAAGTGCCTGGTTTAAACACTCGGTTACCATCATTGGCAATAACGTTGAACCAGTAACCTTCTGATCACATTTGTGCAGATTTCCATTTCTGAACAGGTTTTCCTATATAATACATTTTCATAAGCATGTAATTGTACCAGTGCAATAATCACGCAAATGTAAAGCTATAACGATGAATATTTCATAACATCGTATAAATTAATTGCTTTAAACTTGAAATGAATGTATGAAATCATAGAGAAGCAATAAAAATGAACAATAAAACAATAAGACAATTTGTTTCACATATAAATCTAATCGTCATGAAAATTTAACCAGACGGTCATATAAATGTTAATAAAGTTAATGTGTGTGCCACTTATCTGACAGCATAACCTGGTGGGGAAAGTACCACAAGACAAGGCCATCTTTAAGGTGTAATAAGGTTTCCTTGAGCCAACGTGCTTATGAAAGTAAAGAAGAAAAGCAGCAATACATTCATGATTTCGTGATGGGAAGAAGGGGATTTTCTTTTTATCAGCTGCTGCGGCCACATCAAGCAGCATGAGTGTGTCAAGGCCCCCCGGCCGCTCACATCAACAGTTTAGCATTGTGGAGACTGTGATCCTGCGACCTTCGACCCTGGAATTAACCTACAGAGCGAGCCTCGAACGTTGACCCTTTTTGTCCATTCAGGAGCCTGTTCCCATGAGAAAGTGTTGATTGGTGGAATCACGGCGGTCCGGGCCAGCTAACACAGAGCAGCTGTTTGTTTCCGACAGACGGAGGCGAGCCGCTTCAGATCGTCACGACAGAAACGGCCCTCGTTGGCATCCGGGTGCCTGACCCTGCCAGACCGGCAGATCACAGGTCCATTCTTTACGGTACCAAAATATCTCAGAATAAATGGAAACAGCTTCCACATTCACACCAGTGCCTGCGGGCAGGAGTAGAACTCCCAGAGCCGTGAGCCATGTGGCTCCTTCTGATGTTAAGGTTATTATTAAAATACATCTAATTGATCGTAAAACCGCTTTACATTTGTCGATGGCAAAGAAAAATGTTGTTTCAATTGGTCTTTTTCATGATTAGTACAAGCAACTTAACAACCACAATTAATTTAAAATGGCTTTTAAAAAAAAGAACATGCAGCATATGCCAATGTGATTTTATGACGCTGGGATTCTGTTTGCGTTAATGTTAGTAAATAAACAGCATAATTGTCATCAATTGAATTTTCTGATGGTCTTCACTATCATCTGCAATCTAACTGTGTAATTCGCCCTAGAAAGTATCTATGACTATAATCCTAATGCATTTTCTGAACAAAATCTGCATTATTTTGGATGTGACCTTTCATCCTTACAAAATAATACTTCTCTGTCACCGACACTGCGGCTGCTTAAGTTGAACCTTCAACATTTCTCGTCTTATTCCTGACCTCTCTAGAGTGTGTTTTGAACCATCGTGACAGGAGAGCAGCCCGTGATCATAATCTTTCGCTTCTGAAATCCCAATGCACCCCACAGTTTACAGTCCAAAAAAAAGCGATGCTGCCTTCAGTCTGTAACATTTAAGTAAAAACACACTGCAGAGCGAACACCCCAGTTCAGCATCTGCTGAATGCAGTGCTGTGCATTTTATACAAAACCTGGAGCTCAGACCTGACAATAAGCCCATTGACAAAACTGTGCTTTGGTTGGCCGGTCAGTTAGGTGGCTTCATCAATGAGTTGCAGAGGCATTGCCATCAGAGGAAATGGACCGCGGCTACCATAGCGATTAAGGAACCGGGCATGTGACCAGAAACCCGCTGGTTTGAGCCCAAGCCTGTCTGCTCTGCCCTGAAGAAAGGCGTTTAACCAGGTTTTTTTCCAGAAAAAAATACCCCACCATACAAACCGTTGCAAGTAAAAACACTGCAAGGTATGTGAGTTACCTTCGATAAAAGCTCAAGATAAATAAATGAATGAATGAGCGCTTACTCACAGCTAACAGCCTGAACCTACTAAATAGGACACCAGCTCTGAATAGGAGAGCTACTTACTTCTTGATATGTTTCTGTTACAGAAAAGACATTCATTTCCATGACATGTCACACAATTTTTTTCATTGATCTCTGATCTTCCTATAGCGATATTAGGAAAATAGTTCGGGCTCAGTGATACTCTGCTGAGCTGAGATATCCAGCAGTTCTCTTGAAAAATAGGACATAACAGCAAGACTTTTCTTATGGGTTCCTTTCCTGTCCCATCAAACTGGTCCCCTGGAAACACAGTCTGATACTGATACAGACAGAGGAAAGAGTCGATTTGATACATGTCACCATATTTTTAGCAAAGAGACAGGAAAATGTTTTCAGGCCCTAATGGAACATGTCTTCCTGTGTACCAAGGATGCCCAGTGAGCTCGCTGCAAGCTGGGCGATGCCATCGATCTTTGACTGGGATCCAAAGATGCCTTTAAAGCCAGAAAGGAACCCGAAAATCAGACTCTGCTCCTGATTATGGGATTGAAAATAAACTTTGCCCAACAGGAAATGGCATGGCCTGGAACAAACACACACTTCCTGTATTTTAGCCAATCAATGACCTCCCCATGGCAAAGAACATTACCGCTAATTATTAATGGCCAGGAGGCATTTCTCTTTTTAGCAAACGGTCACTGGCAATTGTTCTGGGCTCTTCTTGGGATTTGGTTTAACAGGATTTGGCCTCTTGTTTAAATGTTGTTAACTGAAATACATTAGCTTGAATGGTTTCCTTCAGCCTCCATTCATCATTTTGGCAGAAAAACCGTGTTTATTCCACAACGTTGTAATCATTCCATGAAAGAAAGATTTAAAAATGACCAAAAAATGTCTAACATTACAATTACTGAATGTTACTAACACAGAGGTCAATTTCTGATTACTGCATAATAAGACACTGGTTGCACAGCTGAGCTTCAACATAAAATTAGCATAATAGAAATTAAAACAGCGTAAGGAAAGAGTTGGCCAGTGAAGGCTCCACATCTCCTGTGCAGCTATCAAAGCTCAAGATTAAAGGTGTTTGACCCAGGAAGGGACTGTTTAGTCTGTACACAAACTGTGCCCTGTCTGTTTAACCTTAAAGTGGGAAAACTTCATTTTGCTTTGAAGATGCATTTGCGCAGGTATCTCGGAGATAACGCACAGCATACAAGCAAAAAACAAAAATGGGCATTTTGACAAGGTTATTTATACCCAAAAGATCCATTAGGAAAGGTCATTGACTTAATGATTAATCGTTATCCATCTAGCCGCCGACACACCTCCCCCCACCCACAGGGCTCAATGCGATAGAATCGACGTGCCGCTTGCCTTAGCTGCCTCATTTACATGCACATCACCTTTTCCCAAATTACCCCGATACTCCCTCAGAAACACGTCCGCAGAAAAGAGCGAAGCGCCCATGATGGTCTTAAGTGTGGCACTTCACTGCTTACCCGCCGATTTTTATCGACCTTTTGACTTTACAGCCAAACACTTCGCTGCTGCTGATGAAGCTCCAGCCCTCTTAGGAATCCGCCAGCTTGCAGGTTCACGTCACCAACAAACCCACCTGCTAGCCAAGAAGAATGCCAGGCCGCCAACGTCCAGGCCGCCAACGTCCAGGCCACCACAGGGGCGGTGGCAGATGCCTGGGGCTCATGCTTTGTGGCGAGGTACCAAATCCATCTGCGTTTCAGCTCCTATAACATGAGCGGGAAGTCATCACAGAAATTGAATGTCCTACACAGAAACAAAAGTTCATTTCAGAGGGGTACTACTAGGCATTTACAACATGACACGAAAGCTCATCTTGGATCAAGGCTTTTGGTTCCATGAGGCAGCCAACCACTAATGGTACATGATCTTAGAAGTCACACATAGGTAGTAAAATTAGGGGTCTGAATGCCGGCCCAACCCAAAATCTACAGAGGGAGACCTCGCAGTAGGCAAGACACCCTATGAAATTTTTTTCTGACTACGGGCCTGTGTCCTACGTACAAAGAATGTATGCGAGAGAAATTAAGCCAGATAGGGTTTGGGAAGGCAATGGTCAAAGAGCTTCCATATTACATCATGCCAAGGTAGAGAAATGTGCAAGTCCATAGTCACCGTATGGTGCCGTATCGGGGAGAGTGCAATTATCTCCCCCGACTTCACCATTCCCCATATTACTAGAACGAAATAACCTTAATGGCTTTTGAAGCAAACATCTCCTCCCATATATACTTAGCCTCCGACTGATCTGCCGTTAAACCCACCCGCCCCCCCCCCCGTCTCACT
>JAODKF010000118.1:284734-299077 GCA_026779585.1 Mormyrus proboscirostris | reverse complement strand
ATGGTCCGATAAGTCTGTGCTCACAAGTTTCCCTACATCCAGATGTATGGGTATGTTTTGCCAAAGGATACCTTCAACTCACAGTGTCTATTGGTATGTGCAGCAATTTTGTGGGACTCATTATGTGAGATGATTCTCATGCATGGTCATATAATGGCCAAGGAATATGAAGCCACTTTCCAGGACTGTGTAGAGTCTATGCTGAAAACACTGTTCCCTAATATCCCCATATTCCACTATGGTAATGCCCCCACACAGTAGTTAATAAATTCATCATGGACATCATAATGAAGTCAAATGCCTTCCATTGCCTCTACAATCCATAGCCAAACACCACTGAATCCACCATCCTCAAATAACTGGAGGTATTTATTCTTCAAGAATGGTTCAACAACCTACAACACACAGTTCAAAACATGCATGAGAGCATTCCAAGCAAGGCTGTTCTGGCGGGAAAAGTGGTCCTATTCTTATTTGGTCATTTATATTTGTATAAATTGTTTGGTGTTTTGATTATTTCGTAAAACGCATTTATATCTCTTAAAGCTTGATATTGGAGTAACTAATTTGTAACCTGAATTTGAAAACGCAATTTTTTGATTTGTCCACAAGAGGGTGCAATGCACAAAAATCTCTGAGGGTGTGAAACTGGTTCTGTTCACAAGATTTAACAATAGTGAGCCTAGGATTAACATGATTTGTGCACGACTTGCATATGTTTCAGAAACTCGCATATTTTAAAACTATTTTCGCCTGCAAAATGTACACGTGGTCCTGCATTAGAAAAATCGTCAGTATTGATTCCAACTTATACACATTCGTGAGATCGTAAAAGATTGGAAAGAAAAACAAACCTGTCTGTAAGATTGTGTGTACTGTGTCCTTTATAACAGCTGTGGTACAGTTGATTCAAAGACAGTAAGATATCCCATTTGTCATTCTTTCCCTCCATTTTCGGTTTAAAAAGCACTGTCGGCTGCTGCATGGGGCAGCGGCCACGCCCCCTGTGGGAGGGGCCTCTTTTCGGGCGTGCTCACACATTACGGAATAAGACTGAACTCCACTACATTCCCTGGACAGAGCGCTGTCTGCAGCCAGGTCTGCTCGCTGAGGACTTAGTCCAGGAGAATATTCAGGTGTATTGTAAATATCCACCGATACTGTTTCAGGCTGATTTCAACAGACATTACGAGGTAAGCCTTCATTAACGCTTGCGAGTAAATGGCATGGAAAAAAAAATTATTAAGGTTTAGGTGCCTCATTCGGAAATTTGCAAGAACATTTACAAGAAAATGCAACTAGCTCTGAGTGTAGTAAGAACTGAATGACTTGAGGTGATGAATGAATGCTTTCTATGCTGGCTGGACAGTTTGAGTGGCATTTCAGATAGCTACATGAATTTTATAGACGCTGCATTTCCCAGTACCAAGACTTCATTCTTTGTTAGTGTAGCAATTGTCACAGTGCTAAAGCAAATTTTGTTGTGTTGTTGGCGAATGCATGTTTTGTAGTATCTAAGCTAACCGTGCTGTTTCTCACTGTTTAGGGTTTCTTTCAAGGGAAGATAATGCCGACGGCTGTAAATAAAAATTCCGACTTGGAGTTTGACTCCTTACAACCTTGCTTCTATCCGGATGAAGATGATTTCTATTTAAGTGGCCCCGACTCTGCTCCACCTGGAGAGGACATCTGGAAAAAATTTGAGTTGTTGCCCACGCCTCCTCTGTCCCCGAGCAGAGCCGGCATCCCTGGGGATGCGGCTTCTGTATCTAGCGACTCGGCTCCGCTGGGGTTCGGATTAGCAAGCCCTTTGGAGTGGGCGTCGGAGCTCCTTCTGCTTCCCGAAGATGATATTTGGGGGGCGTCGGACGGAGACCTGTTTGGGAGCGCTTTGGAAAGTAACCTGAACTCTATAATTATCCAAGACTGCATGTGGAGTGGATTTTCGGCCCGGGAGAACCTCGAACGAGCGGTGAGCGAGAAGCTGGGGAAAGCCATTTCCACGGCCGCCAGCTGCGGGCAGAGGATCGGCAGGGACGATAAGGCGGCGGAGCTGGGTGCTCCCGTTCAGGAGTGCGTGGATCCCGGCGTGGTTTTCCCCTTCCCCGTTAACAAAAGTAACAGCAGTAGCAGCAGCAATAGTAAAAGTGCTCCCGGGACAGCACCTTCAGCGGCTGCCAAACGCAATGCTGACGACACCCCAAGCGACTCCGGTAAGATAGCTAAGGATACTTCCGACATGTTTGCATGTGCCATGTCGATAAGGGATTATCTCATTGTCAGGTACGCGTCCAGGCTGCACAAAGTGGACGAACTTTATGAAGCGAGCAGAAAGCACTCGTAATAGGCTACCGTACTGCACGATTTTTTTGCAGTTATTTGCAATTTTTGCATTCATAGAATAGGCAAATAGCCTTATTCTAACAACAAAAAAGTAATAGATGGCGACATACGTAATTTATTAGTCCTATTAAGGATACCGCTCTTCCCGTAATTATTACTGACTATTGTTCTCACTGATCATATGCACGTACTTGCTCACTGCAGCGTTAGTTTTAATTCACGATCACGTGTAAAAAAAAACTACATAAGGCGTGGGAACCGATGTAATACCGCGCGTGTCATTCGCGCGCGCTTCATCCAGCAGATGGCAGTAATAATTAATGTTTTCTGGGTTTGACGTATTAAATATGAACTTAATCCCGACTCGGGTTGTGTTCGCGGGCATATGACACCCATCACTCACCTGAATGTGGAGGAGCTGCTTGGATAAGAGATGGATGCTTTATACTACATGAATATGACCAGTCTAAGACACTAAAGGCATGGGTACTTATTTATTCATCTGTCTATTTATTTATTTGGTACACCCCCGTCACATATAGACCAGGTGGCAGTGATCACAGTTTTTAAGGTTGAATGCTGTACCACAATTCACCATTGGCCGATACTTTTGTCCTGTACGTTTTATCCGACATGGTTGCTTATTTAGCTTTAAAGAAGAAAACATGAAAGAGTCAGCGGAGGCTACTAAATACTTTGCAGCAGGTTGGGTGCTGGACGTGGACTGGCCGGATCGGATAGTTAAAAGTTGTTGCTCTGCTGTAATACCCTAGGTATTCAGATATCTTGGCTCTAGTAAGATTCCCAGCTGCATACAATCTACACGAAGTTGCTTTTGAATAAAGTGTCAGGAAGAGCAGTAAATAGCTGACGCAGATGGATACGCATTCACCCTTTGGCTTTGTACGACGGGGCGGTTTATACCCCCGATCGCACTTCAGCGTGTGTCCCCCAGCTTTCGCATTTCAAGAATTGAAATAGCATGCGGGTCGCTTAAGGGGAGCAAATGGCTGTCGATCGCGGCTCTTTGTGTGGCAGCTTCGCTTCATACGGAAAGTAAAAGGAGCCGCGGCTTGGCAGAAGGCTCGGCAGCCTGACGGAAGCGCGGACCGGCCCCGAAATATGCTCCTGTCTCTTTAAAGTCTGACGGCTTTGAACAAGAGCTGCCTCCCAACAGCTGTCTCCCTGGCGCGGCTCCAGAGCGCTGGCTTAAGGAGAACCTCCAACTGGCGCTGCGGCGACCTTCACATGGACTCATTCGGGCTCTTATGGGGCTTTCCGGTGCTTTCAGCGCAAGGCATGATCCTTTTTTAAGAGCCTTGTATCAGACTGAGGTTAAGGAAGAGAAGTGGGTGGCTTTTTTGCGTGCAGGGTTTTGCGTGCGAGCAAATCTGTGTCGGCGTCTCTTTGCTCCCCCTCGTACTGTGATCTTTGACAAAGACTAAACTGTCAGATGTTTTCTCGTCTTTCTTAGATTATTTGTCAGAGAAACATAGAAGAATTGCGGCTGGCATCGTAGCAGCCCGGCACTTGTATAAAAACAGCAAAATACAGGAGCAGGCTCTGAAATCCTTTGTATTTGCCATTGAATAAATATTTATTTTTCAGCAGAGTTAATTAAGATCTAAATGGTCTATATGATTTTCCCTTAACTGAAGGCAACATTTGTTTAATTTTAAATGTGAAATGGAAACAAGGAATCCAGAGTCTCCAGGGATATGTAATTTGGTAAAGTTGCATCAGACTTGGCAGTGGCTGTGGGCTGGATAGATAACTGCATTTTGTCAATAAGCGCTCCCCCAGGTTATGACATTGAGCAACCATCACCGTGACCCTAGCAGGCATGTGGCTTTTAACACACATATCCCCTATCGTTTATGTTCCCTGGAAAAAAAAAAAACAAGTAAATCATGTGGGTCTCTTGGTTTCCCTCCAGATGATGAGGATGATGATGAAGATGAGGAGGAGGAGGAGGAGGAAGACGAGGAGGATGAGGAGGAGATCGATGTTGTGACAGTGGAGAAGAGGCGGTGCGGAGCCAGCAGGACCAAGGCGGGGCCCGGTGGCCAGAGTGCGGCCCGCCCCCCGCAGGAGCTGATCCTGAAGCGAGGCGCCCCCATCCACCAGCAGCACAACTACGCAGCACCGTCACCCTACATGGAAGAGGAGGACGCCCCCGTGCCGGCAAAGAAGGCCAAAGGCGAGCCCCCGCGGGCCGGCAAGGCCGGTGCCAACGCGCCTCCTGCAACAGCTCCGCAGAGGTTGCGAAAGAACGACAGCCCGCGGGGCTCCGATTCGGAGGACAGCGAGCGGCGGAGGAACCACAACATCCTGGAGCGCCAGCGGCGCAACGACCTGCGCTCCAGCTTCCTCCTGCTGCGGGACCACGTGCCAGAGCTGGCCCGCAATGAGAAGGCCGCCAAGGTGGTCATCCTGAAGAAGGCCGCCGAGTACCTGCGGACCCTGGAGGCTGACGAGCGCCGGCTGCAGCTGGAGAAGGACCGGCTGCAGGTTCGAAGACAGCAGCTTATCAGGAGGCTGGAGCTAGCCAGGACTCGCTGAGCACCAACCCAAACCCCACCCTATGCCCCCCCCCAAGGACCCTCACTGCCATTTTTGCACATTTTTTGACATTACGAATGTTGGGTTAGAGTTCAGTCCAGTCACAAAAAAAAACAAAACAGTGAAAAGGGGACTGGCCCCCCTTTTTTTATAAGCAACTTTTTTTATTCAGGTTGAGCTTGACACAGGTCTTACTGTTTCATATCAGAGGTGGTGGGCTGAACAGTGAGAGTATACCCACAATCCTCCGCGTTGCCTTCACAACTTCACCACAAAGCCACAAAGGACAGCGATGCCATATACTTCGGTCATGATGTTATCTTCATAGTATCGGAGTCGTTCATTCCTTCAGTCTCACTGGTGCTCAAAGGATGGATGTATTTTGGTGCACCTTGATATTATACATCCGAAACGTTTGTAAATACTATTTACACAGTCTGCCTTTTTGTATACATTTTGTCCTGTTTTTATGTCAAAGATGCCAATCTAGACTGGAATTTTATATACCTGGAAAGTACTGTAATGCCTCAATGTTTGAGGATCATAAGACTTGGTAATATAACAATATATTGTTTGTTTTTTTCTATGTACCATACTAATTCTTACACACCTCTATACTTTAGTGTGATGCTGATACATACTAAATTTAATGCTTATATTTTCGTATGAAAATGAGTTCTGAGTAGATATTACTTTATCCCCTTGTTTTTTTACACTATATACAGTTACCTTCTTTTTCATCTTTGTTTTTATATGTGTTACTTCTGGGTGCATAGAACTGGGTAAACTGATTTTTAAAAAAAAAAAAAAATATGTACACTTAGTGCTGCAGCTTATAGCACTTTGAAATACCTCATGTTTAAAAAAATAAATAGAGAATGAAAAGGAATGCGGTAGTGCATCCGGCTGAATCGTTACCGCGCTAGCGAGACCCCCGCTTACCTCCACAGCCCCCCGAAACGGATCGGCGGCGTGCTGGCCTTTGTGTGTTGGGTCTGAAAGCTTTCATTGAAACCACTTTTCCCTGAATATTTTCAATACCTTTGTGGGCAGGGGGGGGGGACGGGTTGGGGGTGGTTTGGGGGCAGAGCAAGCTCTTTCCTTTCATGTTTACAAGTTTAATATTTCAGATTTTAAAAAAAAAAAAAAAAAAAACGTAACCCGAAACTCGATATTCTTTTGTGGGGGGGGGTCACTCCAAGCGTGGGTTGGCTTGTGTAATGAGCAAGGAGGCTTACTGTGATTGATGGGATCAGGTTTGACAGCCCAGTTGACGGCCTCGGTGGGGGAAGGGGGGCTGTATGCGGGGGCCAGGGCGATGGTGGGTGTGACACAGGACCACGAGCTTTTCTCCTGTGTTCACCAAGCAGCGTCTCGCCGGAGGACCCGATTTGCTCCATGTTGTTTCCTCACGACATGCAGGAACACAGGAAACGCAGATCAACACTTAATGAGATCCCAGTACTGAGTCACGATGGGGGAGGGCCGGCTGAATATGGAGATAATTCATTTAGCGAGTCTTGTTAAAAAGCAATCAAATTATCAGCGCATAATGCCGTCGGTGAAGCTGAGGTCATCCTTCAGAATGTCACATTTATTTAGCGTTCCTGTCACTAAGCGTTTCCGAATTATTCCTTGCATAAGAGAGGCGACCCTTTTGAAAGTCACCCGGCTGATTTTCCCACCTCTGGTTTGTTATGTAACGGGAGGCCCCACCTCTTGGGCCTGATGAAACATTCATTTTCCCGTGAAAGCAGGTCACTCCTCATCCTTGACCGCGTTAGCTCGCTGCCGGTGTCAAGCACATGTGTGATAATGCCGCTCTGGATGTAACTCCATCCTACACCTTCATTGCCAGTTCCCACAATCCTCGGCGGTTACCTTCCAGTCAGAACGCACAGTTTTAATTTTTAAATGTCATTAAAAATTCATGCTGCATGATTATTTTACAGTGGTAATTAATACTACCACCATCATAGGAAGTATTTTGGTACATTTGACACATCCACAAATAACTGTTAAAAACTGTTAAAGCGTCTTAGGTTAACACCTTGCTTAGCAATTAGCTTTTAAAAAAGATCTTGCTAGATAGTTCTCTTTTGCTTGTTGGAGTTTGTGACTTTCCAATTTGTTACATGTTGGTGGTATGCTGGTC
Source organism: Mormyrus proboscirostris (assembly GCA_026779585.1). Lineage (NCBI taxonomy): Eukaryota > Metazoa > Chordata > Actinopteri > Osteoglossiformes > Mormyridae > Mormyrus > Mormyrus proboscirostris. The sequence goes on along the minus strand of JAODKF010000118.1, from coordinate 292,017 downwards.
CACTGGTTAGACCCCCCCAGTGTTGAAGGTGTCTCTGTATTTATGACCAGGCATCCTCTCCAGGGTGTTCCCTGATTCATTCCCTGCCCTTCCCAGGATGCACTGAGCGCTCACAAATGACACTGTACCAGATACAGAATTGGATGGAGAATTTATTAACATCTAATGCCGATGTTTATAGTTACATTCTTAATTTCTCTGTCATTTTAGAGCATCGAGAGCATTAAAACATTAATCATATTCAGAAATATGTCACATGACTTCTATAGGAGCCTTCTTTGCAGGAGTTGACCTGTAAGTGTCAGTTGCAGGTAAGGAGTCTGCGGTCCGACGTAGTGTAACGTTTCACACAAGCTCGCGTCAGTGTCATCCCTCCTGCCCTCATTGTGAGACTGATTTATTTCTCTAGCTGCAAACGCATAGCACAAAGGCGAGTAAAAGGCATCACAGTGTTTGTTAGTAAAGGTTACACGCTCTCCGGCTCGCGTCGCTTTGTGCTGGCGGGGTCGCCATGGAAACTGAGGCAGCTGCCGAGCGGGAGAGACGGGCCGTTTTCTTGTTTATTTTTTTTTTTTGAGAGGAATCAGTTCCCTTCCCACGTGACCTGCAGCAAGTGGCTGTGATGTGAGTTGGGTCGAGGGAAAGTATTTACCATTTGGCTCACATTGAGTAAATAATGAACCAAAACAGTTTCCTTTAGAAACCTCTAATGGGCCAAAGGTGGAAAGTTCATGTCCAGAAAGTACAAATCCAGACCAAGGTTTTGTTTCAACCAACCAGTTGTGTACTCTATGACTATAAGTCTTTATATTCAACTAGTTGATTGAAAGAAAACCTTGGTCTGGATTTTCACTTTCTGGACATGAACTTTCCATCTCTGCAAGGGGCTTTTGCTGTGTCTGTGACTATGTATGCTTGTGTAAGATAAAGTTGTTGTCTGATTAAGGATGTACCTGAATCACACAGAATTTTGGGGTCTTCTCAGACTTTGCATTCTGGAAACAAATAGAAGCAAAACAAGCCCCCAGTTGGCGAGGAAAGCCTGAAAATAGGCAATAAATCTAGTTTCATAATGGCTGGAGGATTCTGGGAAAAAAAAACAGCCACTGCTAATCTTCAAATGAGGCTCCCACAGCAAACAGTCACATGTCACAACTTCCTTGGAACCAAAATTGTCAGCTTTTCAAAACATCTGCTTTGCACCCCACCGCCGCTGCCATGCTGGAAGTTTGGTTAGCGGCCCCGATCCCAAAGCCACTCGACACTCGCTGGTTTCCATTTCCGTATGTTCCAGAAGTCACTCTACTGTCCCCTGTTACGGCAGTGCACTACTGCATTTCTCCAAGTCGATGTGGGTGAAATGAAAAAGAAGCTGTCGAACTTCATCCATCCAACTTCTGGCCGTTTGTCCTGGGCTGGGTCGTCGCGGGGGGGCCTACTTCTTGTCACTTTATTTCTGGAAGCATCCTCACCTCAGGAAGGCAATTAAATGTGCCGTTTGCAGTGAGCTTGACGGAAAACGACGGCACAAAATCAAACCTGACTTGCACACGTTCGCATTTACTTCTGCCAAGTTTGTGACATGAACTGTACAAACCTTCTTTTCTGTGAACCAGGTGTTGTCTATACTGCAAGTGTAAAACCCCATGGAAGATGATAAATAAATTCCAGCCAATGAAGTGTGGCCGTAATATTAAACTATTGTAGTATTTGTATAAATAAAATCAGCACGGGGAATGTAAGGGATTCCGCCAATAACGAGATGATTATGAAATGCTCACCTGCAAGAATGACACTGACGAGGTCGCTAGGTGGTGGGTGGTATGCACTTCCCAAAATGTTCAGATTGCCACTTAATTATTTTGTGTCAAGAACAGTAATGGACGTTTAATGCAAATTAACGACCATTCGGAAAAGTGACATAAAGCCGGACAGTCATCTATCACCCCTGCTATGAAATTCATACCCAGACAAAAAAAAGCGTAATAAATTAATAACAGTGGAGGGGATTTAAATGTTGCAACATATAATCTCACGCAGTAACATTTGAGTTTTCAGCTCATTTCTGCCTCCGAGTCTCACATAACTGAGAAGAACTTGTGATTAATTCTCCTCTTTGTTGTGTGGGCCCCCTGCAGTCAGAATGCTGTAAAAACGCCGATGGCTTTACCTCACAGGAGAAGTAAAGTCTTTATGTCCGTTACAACATTCTGGCAGACATGAATGTGCTAGACATACACATTTTTTTTCTTGTGAAACTGTGTCGTTCATAACACGGCTGTTCAGACAGTGTTGATTTAGCACTGTTACCTTAAGTAACCCTGGGAATGTGAGTATGACACTGAAATATTACCTGCTAAAAAGGATTAAAATAATAAAAAAATTAAGCGAGCCTGTATGAGCTGTATCACTGGGCTTCCAGCTTTGTGTCCAAGTCATCATTCCCAGCTGGGCAGTAGGCTTCCTGCCTGCCTGTTCCAAGAACGAAGACTTCTCGTAGGTGTAAACCGGGGGAAAACAACAACTCCCCCCCCCCCCCACCCCGGTAGATAGGTATCTGTGGTTCGTGTGTGAACGAGCGTGATTGAAAAGAGATACAAGCACTTCGTATGCACCACTTGTGGCTATTTTACGCGCTGCCGCTAATCCTGGCAAAAATGCATGATTATAATAAAAAAATAAAATAAAGAGGGGATGCCACTGTTCCCGGCTGTCCACTGTATATTTGCCAGGACCCGCTATTCATGGCCGGGGCAGCCATCTGCTGTATGGTGTCGCAGGTGCTGGCTGGGGGGACACCGCCCGCTCTTCACAAAGCGTCATAACATGACACAAAGGGCCAATGTTCCACCATAATTGCTAAACACATAAAGGAGGGCCGGCCGCAGCTCCTGATCAAAGTTTTTACCGAAAACGGGTGACATTTGCATACAGATGGCGATGTGGAGGTCGCTGGTTCGGCACGGGCCCCCCACCCCTGGCCCCCTCCTCTGGGAGGCGGAGACGAGGGCTGGCGGGAAGGCAGCCCAGAGCACAGCACGCGCACGGGCGGGCGGGCAGCGCACGCCATCCACGTAAGGCCACCGTGAATGGAGAGCTCTGTGGCCACACGTACATTACGCCGGCACACACATCTAAGGCATGCACACACAGACACGCTCACGCGCGCAGAAGAGGACACCCTCCCCCCTCCCCCAACATACAGACAAGTGTAAGCATCTGTACACACACACACGCTCTTTTATTGAGGCATTGTGGGGTGTGTACTATCCAAACTCGCTGAAATGCTTGTTAAGGACTGGTGTCTGAAAGGATGACCTTGGCATTGGCAAGAATGGAAGACTGGAGTCAAATAGATGTATAAATGCAGAGAGGAGAATGAGAGGGAGGGACAGACAGGGTGCCAATATTCATCTCCCTGCAAAATAGCCCACCCTTTAATTAGAAAAAGTGACATTCCGATTCAGCCAGCAACAAATCTGTGTTTACTTCTTCGATGTCTTATCTATGCCAACTGGACCTTAGGATGGGTAGGAACGAGAATGTCCCTGGGATGCGTTTGAGAGTCCTGCCCCCAAACTATAAAAGTGACGTGATGTTTTAATCAGTCTCCCCGTAGCATGCGGGTCAGAGCCGGTCGTCGCACCGAAGCCCCCGGAAGGAGACCTGCTCCCCAACGTATCTGCCAGATCTGCGGGCAAAGGAAATTGTAGCGATTCCCAAAAGTATCAAAGCAATAAGACCGGATTCGAAATTCAATTTAGGCTTGTAATTGCTTTCAACAGTTTGTCTCTCAAAGGTTGTAGAAACAATATTCCAAATTAATGTGAGTCACAATTTTAATGACATTTAACAAATTGAAGCATGATTTTACCACCAGTTTCTTTGCAAGTCAAATGAGTCGACTAGCTTTTTTATTATTTATTTGACTGGCTTTCTCCCTGGGAAGGGCATATGTTTCAAATTAATATTTATTGACGGTAAACAATAGATTATATTAGGGGCTGATCCACGGTGCATCTATTAGGGGTGCGTTGATCAAAGGGTGACAAGGAACATTAAGCACATAAACACTCCACAGAGTTTGCAATCTGTTAATTAATTATTTCCTAAAAAGGCTGAAGTAAACTGCTTGGGGAGAGGGGCAGAAGGGTTTAACAAAGACGTTGCTTTGTGTTGTAATCAGATGACATAATCTGCAACATCATCCAGGAGTGTCTGTCAGCCTCCCTCCCACACGCATCTATTACTGCACATTACGTCAGTGAGGATGATTATTATGATCAGGATGACGGGAATCTGAAGTCTGCCACCTTCAGGTGGGAGGTAAATAAATACATTAATGAACGTCTTGGATCACTGGGCATGCAGCTTGCTTGGAGCCGGTCCTGTCATCTCCACGACTCCGTCCAGGCTGCCGTGCTTCCCATGGCTTCGTTATTGCGCCATGGGCGACGATGACCGACCCAACGACCCCAAACCAGAGATGGGACTAAGAAAAGCGAAAGGCAGGCGGAGGGAGCCTAGTCCGCGTGCGTCTATCAGCTTAATTGTGTTTATTGACTCCACCTGTTTGAGTCACAGACAATGAGGCTTGGGGTTGGAGGAAATTACTGAAAAAGCTGTACGAAGGGTGGAGATCATCGTGCCTTTTTACGTACGATATTATTTCCATTTATCTTCCAAATGCTTATCCTATTCAGAATCATGGGGACAACCACCTAAAACAATACTTTTAAAATAATATTGTGTTCGGAAAGAGTCTTGTTTAAGAAGTGTTGTGCTCGTGCTCGTGTCATAGCGGGAATTATCGTGGGACTTCAGTGTTTAATTATTTCATCCTCCGTTTAGCTCACGGAAACTCCTGGAACCTGAAGGCTATTCCTCCCAGACTTTGAAATTGAGGAGAGGCGGTTCATCGAGAAGGCCAGAACCTCAGTCCCAGGGGCAATAAGAAACGCTGACGGCAAAACACGTTTACGCACAATGCAACTAAGCCCATCCTCCATGTTTCTCTTAATTACTAGTAAACTGAGCAGCAAGCCTCAGAGACCTTTCTTTTGTTTGTCCTGTGTTATCAAAGGACAACAGAGTTCTTATGTTTCTCTTTTGTTTACATTTTTGCTGCTAACACAGGTGCGTAGAGGTAAAAGGTTCTCAATAACGTAAAATAAGATTAATACCATGCTCAATCAAGACAGCAGGTTCTCAATAATGTAAACATTCTCAATCAATTATATATAAATGGATGGATGGATTCAGGGATGGATGGATGGATGGATGAGTATAACTGATATTCAATGGCTTAATGTCTGATACATTTAAAAACAATTCATGATTTAAATATGAAATTAAATCCTTATTTATCTTCTACCACACTGTGTCTGAATGCCTCAACCTGCGTTGAAATAGGCAAGAATGTTTTCGATTATTGTCATTTAATGTAAATTTTTAAAAAGACTGCACTGCAGCAGAACACGCGCCCAAGGCAATAATAAAATATGCATAATTAAATAAAACAATTAAAATGTTTTTATAGCCCTGGGAATATGCTGTAGAACGCAGTAAATATGTTTTTCTTTGTTAATGTTTATAATGCTGCTGATAAAACAGTGAGACCTGACTCAGCAGAATCCAATACCTGAAATTATAGTTGCCGCAGACTGAAGTCACACATTTGAAACTCAGAGGCTTTTCTAAGAACAGTACACTGAGTACTGACGGCAGAACTGGATTCCTGTTACTCACTTGCCTCCTGAACTGACTCGATAGGACTGTCCTCGGTGCATCAGGTGACTTGAAAGCCATGTGGCCTGAAGACTGCCAGTACAAGTCCCAGGAGAGGAGCCTCCAGTGTGTAATTCTCAGCCTACAGGATCCTACAGTGTACGTGGTTAAAGATCACAACTGTGTGGATGGAATCAGGCCACGAGCATCTCCCTTGACGTCTGCTGTGCCTGGTTACCAGCCATAACAGACTGGCTTCTGCTTTTTTTCACCGAATGCAAGCCCCTGTCATCTCCCACCCTCTCCGTACCCCAGCATCCATTTTGTTTTCTCATGTCTCCTGTTTTGTTTTCATTCCTATTTTAGTGAGAATATGCAAATCAAATAAATGACAGCGTAAAAATGGTCCATTTTGGAAGAAGGGCGCAGGTTTAGTTTCAGCATTGGTATGGACCATTTCGGCCCTTCACCCTTTAAACACACACAACACTCCCACAATATTGGTAAGGATGCGATCCCACTGTCCAAACCCAAGTATACACACTTGAATCAGGACTGCATTGCTGGGTAGCTGATTAAACTATGACAACCGATGAATCGACTGGGTCTTCAGGCATGATGTTCAGTTGAATTCAAAAGCAGTGTTTAGTCGCTTCTAGCAAATGTACTGCTGTACAGTAAAAGAAACTCTGAAAACGAATCGGTTTTTTAAACAAAAACAAACAAACAAGTTTAAGGTTCCAGAAAAAGTCATGACAGCTTGTCTTTCTGTTTTTCATACTTTCGAGGCGAGTAGAAAGGACATAACGAACACGGCTCAGCTGATCACAACAAAGGCAGGGTCTAGCCGACTGTCATCACCATGGCATTGCTGGGGAGGAATGTGGGGCGTAGATACTGATTGGCACATTTATTCAGGCCTGTTTGGGGCCAAAGGGTGTCACTTAACTCGTCCTATTATTTGCTAGTCCATATTTAATTGGGGCAATGCATTTTTTCACAGCTATATGAAACGGAACAGTTTCACTCTACTTTCATCTTTTTTTAAAAAAAAACCCAAGTCACACCCCCCCCCCAACCCACCCAAAAGAAAAACTCCCTGTAAGTGTTTTTGTGACCTTCTCACCTTCTCATCCCTTCACTTTTCCACCCTGGAGAGCTTCGAGTTTGTTTTGATCACGTGACCTTTTTCTCTTTCTTTTTTTTGTGTTTGATGAGCGATGCATGACAATGAAGACACCTAGGGTCCCTCCCCCGCCACCGAAGAACATTCATCACCGCTTCATTCACAGCTCGTAAAAAGAAGCTGGAGCACAGCAGGGAACTGAATGGATCCTTGGTCAGCATGTCCATCCTTCTCTTTCAAGGTCTGAGAAAGTGAGAATGTGCTTTGGTGCATCAGAACAAGATATTTGCTGGTGTATTGGTTCAATACACCTTTCTCTTGCTTTACACACCCACATGCACACATAGACACACACACACATATATATATATATATATATATATATATATATATATAATACTGTATTGTGTATATATAAAAATTAAATAAA
>JAODKF010000118.1:272232-284634 GCA_026779585.1 Mormyrus proboscirostris | reverse complement strand
ACACACATATATATATATATATATATATATATATATATATATACTACTGTATGGTGTATATTTAAAACTTAAATAAATTCAATTGCCTGAAAATCCTTTTGGAAATTGAACAGTGTAAAAACATGATAACAAATTTCAGGCCCAGAAAGTAAAAATCCAGACCAAGGTTATGTTTCAACCATCCAGTTGTCTATGAAGATTCACGTGCTACAGAGTACTCAACTGCTTGGTTCAAACTAAACCTTGCTCTGGATTTTTACTTTCTGGACTTGATATTTCCACCTCTGATGACAACATAAGCATAGTATTACACAACATTGATTTGTACTTTTCTGGTACACTTGTATACGCCACTTAAGCATTTATGCACGATAAGTATAACGGCCACTATGGATCACTCATCTAAGGTCTGAGCCGCCTCTCCCAGAGAGAGAACGTTTTTTCAAACCAATTAAGACATTTGAGAGGAGTGAAAAGTTCAGCTTTTAATATTGTAACAATACAATAAACCTTTTGAATAGGTCAGACCACGTGTTTGCAATGATTGCCTCTTAGGATAACAGAGGACGGCTGCGGAACGACAGCGGCTTTGTTTACGCTGCCATTTGCTCATGCTGTGTCGACTCCTGGCAGCAGTGTCTGGATTTTAACTTCGGCCATGAATTTCAGGACTTGATAGGGTCTTTATTTCAAGCCACATGTTCGACCTTTCAGATACTGCCAATCATTCAATTACTGCGTAATTATCCAGTGATTTGGGCTATCAGGCGTGTGGCGGCAATGTTTACGCCTGTTGATTCATGGCATAACCAAATACACACATTAAACAATGCTGATTAATGATAAATGCTATGAACTCATCAATTTGCACTTATAATGATTATGACAGAAGAATGATTAACAGACAATGAGCACAAAACATATAAGAAGATTGTCCTGTATTTTACCAAATATCTGTATTTTTGTGTGTTGCATCCAGTTGTTCCTGGACACTCTATCACACCAGGTGGACCATGCCTGAGTCTACCTGAACCATGTCCAGGCCCACTTCTTCAAGCGGGCCCTGGCGCGGTTTAGCGTGTCGTCCCTGGGCAGAGTATGCAGCAATCACACTAGTCAAACAGACTAGACTTTGGGGGTCAAATGTACTCGGGCACAGTACAGATTGCCTAATGCGAGTGCACCCCAAGTCAGGGTCATGGCAGGCCCTATCTCAGGCAGCACAGGACACCAGGCTGGCACACACCCTGTCCTGGAAGCAAGTGCATTGGAGGGTACATATATGGTCACTATAGGCAATTTAAAGACACCGTTCAGCCTGACTTCATGTCTTTAGACTGTGAGGAAAATAGTCATGGGAGTTTTACTTAAACAAAAATGTTCTGTGGGCAGAACAAAAAGCGATTGGCTCAGAGAGATAACCATTCATATTGTAAAGGGGGTGGGTCCAAGCAACTAGAGGCGGGACCAAGATATGTGATTGGTTGGCCTCGCCTCCTCTAGTTGCTTGGAGCCACCTCCTCTGCAATCTGATTATTTCACCAATCATTTTTCATTCTGCCCTCAGAACATTTTTGCGTAAGGAAAACTTCCATGTGCGGGAGGAAGCCCCATAGAGCACATGGAGAGCATGCAAACTGCACACACAAAGAGTAGAGGTGAGATTGCCACCCCTGGCCGGGCGATGCAACTGTGTACAGATGTGTTCATTACGTTTCAGGTACATTTCAGTTTATTCATACAGGTTCATTTCAGTTATGTATATTCTGTAACCTTTTAATTGCTTATAAAGCTATATATTTTAAAAAAAACTTCCTCTCCACGTTAAAAAGGTTAAAAGCTTGATCAAAAACTTCCTCTCCACATTAAAAAGGTTAAAAGGTTGATCACAGGTAAGTGTAATTCCTAGTCAAAGGTAAATTTTGAAATCTATTCTAACAGAAGAGCATGAATCACAAAACACTAACATACTTGAATTGTTACATTTAGTGCTGAGTATATCAATCAGTCAGTTCAATTGAAAAAATATAAACCCTCTGTAAATATGACAAAAACCTCCGCAAATGCGAGTGCTAAATGACATTGTAATTGTGACACAGGCTCCTTGTAATTTGACATCAGTCGTCTGTGATATCTGAGGAAATGACAGAGTAGTAAAAGAATAGAAGGCCTTTAATTAACCTTGGCAGAATTTTAATTTTCCTATTTTTTACCCAGTGGGAGCAGTGGGGGTGGGGGCACTGGGTTGGTATATGTTTAGTAACTGGAACAATCCCTGTACATTATTTAAGAAAGCAGTTGATGCATTGTATAGCAGATAGTATAAGAGCTAAATTAGAAAGTTCATATAACTTCCCGGTATTTCAGTAATGCTGCATAAATCTCTTGTACATTATATGATTGCCTCTCCTCCTTACTTCAGAAAATGTACTTACTAATTAATTATTTTCTTTTTTCCATGAAATCCACAGCCAACCCCCTGCCGTTCTGAAAAGGGAGGGGTTCAGGGTACAATGGCCAAATGGGAGGTGTGACACTGCGACCTTTTTACACCAGTGGAAAACCAAGGGCGTTTTTCCACTACTTCAAGAAAGTAAGATAGTATGGTAAGAAAGTACAGTACTTCAACTGGTATCAGTGCCAGATGACATCACAATGCAAGGCGGGGTATTTTATGCTGGATGTGAATAATGGTTATAGTATATTATAGAGCTGGGCGATGTGCGATATTATACATATGCAATAATCACATTGTAAGGACCACGACTGTCTGGGTCTGAGATCAGGTTGTTTTATACCTTCATACTGTCAGACATTATAGCATGGGGGGGTTTAAGTTTCACCAAAATATTTTTACTTTGTCATAGGAAACAAAATTAAGTTTTGTAATTTTAATGATTGTTCCTTTTCAAAATTATTTAGTATATGTTTAAAAAATCAGTTTAAAGTTTACCTCCGCTGCTTTCGCAAGAGCTTTCCATACATTCTCTGAGACAATCATAATCATTTCATCCTTGCTGTTTAAATCGCTTCTAGAGTGCTTTATAAATATCCCAATATTTATTACAACAAAATCATGGTGTTATTTGATTTTTTTCCAGTATTTTTTATTTCTTGTCATGCCAGATTAGATTGCAATTAAAACTTGGGTCTCTACATTTGTCCATGGATCCGTTTTTACTACTTGTTTTTTTTCTCTCTTTATTATAGGTTTCTGAGTTTGCAACTTCTTCCAAGATGGTGGTGCATAACCAACCACCAAAGAAAGCATTTCAAGCCCCACCCCAAAGTACTGAAGTACTAAAAAAGTACCATAGCTGCTTTGGTACTTTTGGTACTGGAATTTTTGGTACTGGTACTCAACCGGAAGTCAATAGAAAAACTAAAGTACCGTGTGAAAAGTACAGTACCTGGTGCAGTTGAAAAGCACCCTTAGATAGGCCAAAACCTTACCCAACACAGCGTTTCCAGAATGACTGGATTTATGCACAGTCTTGTCTATAAAAGACAGAATGTCTGACTGCTCAATAAACAGCTTTAGCGGCTCAGTGAACAGTTAAGGGTATTAACAGGTCGGGATCAGCGGGCATGTGCTTTAAACTGCTCATTTAAGGAAAACCTCGGAAAACCACAGAAAAAAGGTGCCGTTAAGTTTGCTACATCTGTCTGCAGATAGTAAACCTCTTTAAAGAGCAGTCAGCTCTATGCTATCTGTGTTATCCGAAGAGGACGGGCACCCAGAGAAGGAGCAGGGAGAAAGAGTCCAGTCCAGTCCAAAGCACTGGGACGTGACTGCACCAGGCCAGACCATCAACGCAGGTGTAAAGACAATGGTGTACCTTCCTGGAGGTACCACCCCAGCGCAAAGTCCACAGCTCCAATTACTCCAGCAAAATGTCCAGCTGTTGAAATTTGAAAGAAAAATGTGTAAGCTTCTTTGGATAGACCTATCTGCTAAGCTTTCTGACATTCCTGTCCCTTTCTTGGCGTTTCCCAGGGTTGCTATACTGCGGCCATATTCACAGTTGGTACTCGGGTTTTAAGAGGCAGGCTGTATTACGTAGTGAAATAATATCACTGAGATCTAAGTATTTTTAATAGCATTTCGTTTCATTGCAGATGTATCTAACTAGAGTGGACAGGATTAGAGTCAGGAACCTTTAATGGTACAAGAGCTGGACCCCTCCTTACATCTAAAGCTGCCGTCTGTACCTCTAAGATATCACTTCTAACATTCAAAAAGGTCAAAACAATAAAAACACGGCCCTGTTGACGGGCCGTGCTGCTTTGTGGAAGCTGATACCTTTCGCGCCCTCACTCTTGAAAAGGCTGATGTCACAAAAGATTGTTTTCCAGGGCAAAGATTCGGCGTGTAAATTACTGTAGATTCAACATTTTTTTTCCACAGACATAAAAGACGCAACCAGTCCTGCTTCACCTGCCCCGTGTAATACAATCACTTGGAGGCCTTTTCAGAGAGAAGGCCTTCCTCTTCTGTGGTCTCCATAAACTTGAGATCATCTTATCCCACACTGCCCCCAGCCTACCTATTATCTTCATAATTACACAGCAATGGGTTTAAGATTAGTATCAAGCTCCCATTTTTGGAATATTGGCGTTCGGAATCCTTGAGGACCATAATCCCGTCTTCCGTGTATAGCAATGTTCTAGGGCACTTATAGTATGGCAGAGGGCCTCTGTTAGGCTAGCTTCTGTGGATGAGATGTGTGTGTGTGTGTGTGTGTGTGTGTGGGAAGGGGGGGGGTGGCGGGGGAGGTGTTTTCGTGCTGTTTGAAAGGCTCACAGGTGCACCGGTGTTGGTGATTGCTCACCTGCTGTTAATTAGCCTCCAGGTAAGGTGAGAGGAAGCCGTTAGTGTGTTTGATGAGGTGCAATTTAATAGTGGATTTGTTGTATGTCACCAAATAGTGCTGGATATAGATTACACACTGATACTGAATACCTACCTTGCAGTTTAGTCAAATTGACCAGAAAAAAACAATTAACATTCACAATAGTGCCATTAATTTTTTATTTAAAGATATAATCACACAATAAAAATCGAGACTGTGTTTAGTTTTGTCTTAGTTTTGCTTATATTTGTGATAAAATGAAATATAAGAGAAGACAATTCTCTTATTGTATATAGGCACGTTTACTTTAGGGAACAAAGAAAATTTTTTTAAAAAAATCAAAAATCAAAGTGTTTACTTAACAGTTTTAGCAGTGTGTAATGATGTTAATCTAGGGTGAATATACATATTTGTCACTGAATGAAAGCAGCATGTATTAATTAGCAGAGTGTAGCTATTTAATACTTTTTTCATGTTGCAGTGGTGAGAATGCCTGTGTTATCATCAGTGCACATTAGCTGTTTAACTTCATTCTTACATCTGATGTCATTCTGCCCGTGCTCAGGTTACGATGATGTCGAGCCCCGATCGGGAGCATCAGCATACCGTAAACGGGCGGGTCCACTCGCCGCCGTGACCCACCCCCCCCCCCCGTTCCGAAGCGTTGGAATCCCAAAAAGCCCCCTGGTCCAGCCGCCAGCCCCGATGGCACTCCTGATACCGACCATTGTTTGCAGAATGGGCCTTTTGTGCACAGGCCAGTATGTGCTGAGTAAGGCCCGAGAATCAGCTCTTGTTGGGGGGGGGGGGGGTGGGGATGTTCAGGGGGTGCTATTTAGGAATTTCCTTTTCAATAGCTTTAGATGGTGTCCCTTACAACTTGCCATGCATTCCTATGGAACTGCACACTGCGGCAATCACCGTTTGTCTACTCCTCACTGTAGTTTAACAAATATATTCACCATATATTTGATTTATCTTACACTTATTATAATTTATCTTCCGTGCGAGTCATTTCCTGTGTCATAATGCCCATGTCTTATTTTGTGCTGTCTAATTCTCTTGGATATTATGATATTGTGTTACTAATTGGGTAGCGTGAATAAGAATTCCTAAGTCCTGATGTACAAAAGGCAGATAAGGAGCCTTGAATCTTGGAGTCACGGGGGAGGTGTTTAAATTGTTTGTAGGGTAGTTGCAAAATGTTGCAACTACAGCTTCTGCGTCTTGTCGCTACAGTTGGGCAAATGCTCTGAAAATGTTTTAGGATTGCTGACTTCCATATTTACAGGGATACTTTGGATAGGAAATATGCAAAAGAAAGTAAAATCAGATTGCTAGTGGTATTGAGTGATGTCTTATGTTTTGACTTCTTGCTCGTTGATTTCGGTATAATTAAAAGTGCCTCATTTTCAGTGAAATTCAGCAGCACTTTCAACGACGTGCCAGCCATTTACGCAGCAGAAATAAAATTAAATAATTAAAATGCTCATTACAGGATGTCTTAAGCAATTACATGAAGGATTAACTCCGCAAGTCAATTTTAAACAAATGACTGCTCGCCAACTGCAAGTTTACATTTTGTTTCATTTTATTTAAATCACATAATTGTACCCCCAACCCGCACCCTCGCCAGCGGAACCTTCCCGGTGTACTGGGCGCATTTCGAATTCAAATCCTTTGAGGTAGCTGTGCAACAACCCAGTTAAATCAATTGCGAAAATGGGGCATATTGTGGAAGTCATGTGTTAGTAGTTTAAATATATAACATCAATTATAGGCAGCTGTTGCTGTTGTACCATAATAGAGTGGATTGAATTTATTGCCCGCTCTGCTGTGTGGCTCGTTTGATGTGCAGGTAATTAGGAAGTGAATGATTTCCTGTGGACGGCGAACGGCGGCTCCAAGATTAAAGCTGGAGAGAGTAGCACACAGCTGATAGCCTGTGTCTACGTATGAAATGGTTGTGGCTTTCTCTCTTTTTTTCCATTCACATGTAAATGGGGGCATGAAAGACACTTGTAATTTGGGGTCAATAAAGGCGGGGTCTTTGAAGAACCACTCTGTGGGGCTTATTCAGCGGCCCGCTGGAGCGTTTATTAGGCCCCCGGTGGTGCTCAGCCGTCCAGAGAAGGTGGCTCCTGCACTGGAACCCACGCTACGCGTATCGAGGCCCCGGTGCCAGAACTTGCGGTGGAGGCCCTGAACTCTTCTCAGCCGTGACATAGCTCAGGACAGCGACACGGGACACCCAACCCCCGCCAGCCCCGGACTTGACAGTTAAGGAATTCTCATGCGTGTCCACACTTAATTCAGACATGATGCGTTCCAAAGAAACTGTGATTTATCTGTGTGTTTAATGAGGTTGGACACGCTGCGCCAGGGCAACGAAACACACAAATCACACTCTAATGAAAAGATAATATACTGAAAATGTGTGGTCAAAGGGGTAGGGATTTTACACCCAGACCTGAATATAAGGCAGCTCTGTTTCTCTGATCTTCAGTATGAAGTAATATAAATGCAAATCACTTCTGGTACAAATTTGCTGGGCGAGTAACACGATTAAAGAAATGGGCCAATTTTGTTTATATGTTCACATTATAGGGATTTTAGGTAACATTATTATTATTATAATAGATGCATATTTATTAGGAGGTTCCAATGTTTTTCCTGCTAATAATCTTGTTAAATAAATAGGTAATGTGTCGTCATGTAATTGTTGTGTAATTGTACTTTACTCACCCTTAGCTTTCCATTAGTTTTGCTGGGTTGTTTTTTCCCCAGCCTGACCCTAATGCCAGAAGCCGTGACCCCATTATTAGCTGGGGGGGGCTGGGGGGAGCATGGGGGGACACGTTGTTCTTTCAAGTTGTCTTACTTCAGGGTTCACAATTTAAAGCTGTAGGTTGTTTTATTTAATGGGCGAATGTTTCAGAGAAGTGCGTGACAGTTAAGTAAAACCAGTTGCAATCAGGCAGAATTTGTTAACTGTCTTTAAGAATAATGGCGTATTTGGTTTGCTTCCATGAAAGCTATTGACCGATGGTGACCATTTACCATTTACACCATCCCCGCGCCACGTTAAAAACAAACACACTAATGAATTAATGTTATTCCGGAGCTGATCATCTTGGGAAGGGAAAGGGCTAGTCGTATGCTAGGCCTGTGGAGAAATTAATTTATTGTGTGGTTTTCTGGCATGGTTTTCCCACACCAGTCTCAGATTATGAAGCCGGGATTCTGATCTCTGATGTGGAAATGTGGCACCAGCTCAGAGACCCTCAGCGAGGTTCTGGTATCTTCTGTGGTGTGTGGATTAAGGGTCACAAGGTACTCACTCACACAGGTCAGGGGCCGACCCGTGATGGATTCCCTGGCCAATCAGAATAGCAGGTACAGACAGGACTCCAGGAAACACACTCACCTGCCTTATTTACATAAACCAATAGGGTCCAGTGAACTTTCCCATGCTGACCACTTTGGTCCAATAACAAGAAGCTCTGAGAACAATCGGTAGGTTAAGCAACAGATTGCTTAACTGAACAAATTCTTAATTAAAAGATTACTTTTGCAGGTAGCATGATATGAAGACATGTGATGTTTTTACAATAGTTGATTTTTTTTTAAAGACATCCAGTCCACTTTAGCTATGTTTCAGGTACAGCTGTATTTACAGTTTTGTAAACAGGGATTTAGGGATTCCTTTGCCAAGCCATCAAAAAAAGAGTAGCAGAATTGCTGACACACCACATGCAACGCAACAAATCTCTCGTAGCACAAGAAGTATCCAGTGATTGGGTAATTTTAAACACCCCACCTTTGGTACAGTTTTGCGTAATGCTTCCAAAAAAGCCGGCAGCCGCTCTGGCCTGTTTTTTTAGGCGTCAGAGGTTGTAGATGGGATTTCCAAAGGACACTGGCATGGAGTTGGGGCACAGAAGAACACGGGGTTACAGTGCTATTGCGTGAATCAAAGTGTCTCACTGAGGCTTCTGGGATTGCAGGAAAAAAAAAAAATTGGCAGGCAGAGCTGGATTTTGCCTGTTTGTCCCCCTGCCGTGGCCTCGGGGCGCTAACCCGGCCCGACTGGGAACCCATCTACCCAGATTCAGCACAGAAAAAGGGTCATTGACAAAAGAACTGTGCAAATGACCCTTTAAATCCCTAAATAGTCAGTGCACAATGCCTGGGAGAATGCCACCTGGGACAAAGGGCGATGTTCACAGTGGGGCTCATGGTGATGGATAGGAGCCGACGCATGAACGTGGGCTCCTTGCGGTTCTGAGTGGGTCGCAAATCACCCCCGCTGTGAGCCCAATAGGCCCGGCGCTGCGATGCGAGAGGCTCGGTCCGACCCGCGAACAATTAGAACATGCTAACGAGCCATTATCTGACCCTCACACATAAAATGGTGATTGATATGGGAAATAAATGGGATGTACTTTCTTATGGTGGAGAAAAACATTTTCCTTTGTGGTTCCAGGCGAGCCGACCTTCACCTCAGTGTAGACATTTAGCGTTTAATGCCAATTTTATATACATAACAGGTTTATTCCCAACTTCAAAGAATGCCTTTCCCGTGCATTTATAAAATCTTCAATGCAGGTTTGGGAGGCGGGTGTCACAAAAGAAGTGTAGCGATATAGGACTCCATTAGTTTTGCAGGTTTTAAGGCCGAAAAATGAGGAATTTACATGATATAGAACTATTTGGAATGCTCTGGAATGTTCCATTGACAGTAACACTCCTTACAAACTGTCACAGCAATGCATCGCAGCGTCAGGACAGACCAGAACGCAGACATATGGTAAGCCCGCTAAAACGGACTGTCACTTATGGTTACAGTCAAAGGATCAGCTGTGGATTGCCAGTATCAGATGGGACCTCGAACAGGTGGCACAGAGGCTGTACTTTTGCCCAGGAGGTGGCTGGTTCCAGTCCTTGATTTAGACCTGCTTGTAACAGCAGGTTTTGAAGTAATTATGTAACACTGTGCTGGAAGACTTGTCCATACAGGCAGGAAAAGCATATACAGAGGGAAAGGGCAATATGAATATATAGGGCCACAGCGAGAGAGGCTTCCTGAAGGAGTTCAGTGTGAGGGCACACAGTGAGAGAGGCTTCCTGAAGGAGTTCAGTGTGAGGGCCCACAGTGAGAGAGGCTTCCTGGAGGAGTTCAGTGTGAGGGCCCACAGTGAGAGAGGCTTCCTGGAGGAGTTCAGTGTGAGGGCCCACAGTGGGAGAGGCTTCCTGGAGGAGTTCAGTGTGAGGGCCTACAGTGAGAGAGGCTTCCTGCAGTAGGCCTCCAACCCACCTTCCCACCCCCGCCCCCCCTACTGTCTCTATTTCAGATACTGAGGGATTTGATAAGACATCTGTTTCAGGCCCAAGACGCTTGATGATAGAGGCTGAAGGTAATGCTTTGTAAGAAAGGTAGACTTATTACCGTAGGTTCCCAGAGAGCCCAGGAATGGCACCTGTCCTTCCTGATAAAACACATGCAATAATTGGACTGGAATGAGACTCTTACTTGGGGTCAAGGGCTTGAACCGCTCGCGAATGTAAAATCCATTATTATTAAGGTCCACTCAAACGTCAGTGTTTTTAAAGAAAAAAGTTGTTTTTTACCAAAAACAAACACAAAACGGGACCAAAAACCCAAAAAACTAATCAGCTCAGTTGGCAATGTTGCAAAAGAGCCAGCGTCTGATTAGAGAGTGGGCGTGAGATTGCAGGGCGCCTCCGGAGGATTCCGGGTTTATTACCTTCGTGAGGGGGCTGAGTAGCTCAGGGGTGATAGCTACAGGCTAACAGCCTTTTGGGAGGGCGACCCTCTGTGTCTGTCGCAGAAACCTGATCCATGCTGTGGACTGCAGTGATTTTAGGGAGTGGGCGGAGGGGCTATGGGTGATGGGGGTTGGGTGCAGACTGGCCTGGGGGGGCATCCTCACGAACAGTATGTCCAAAGAGGGGGCCAAGCTAAGCCGGTGTTAGGCCCTCGGCCCAGTCTAGTCTTCTGAAGAAACATGTGTCACGCCATTTTAGGGACCTTAATGCTGCCGTGGGGTGGCTCAGGAAGTCGTTCTGTGGCTTCACACCTCCAGGGTTTTGTGTGTGTGTGTGTGTGTGTGTGGGGGGTGGGGTGGGGTTCGAATTCCCACCCGCGTTCCATGTCTGTGGCGCTGGCATGTGCTCCCTGTGTTCTGCAGGTGGCCATTAAGCACTCAGCTTTCCTCCCACAGGCTAAAGACATACGATTATGTGAACTGGTGTCTCTAACTTGCCGCCCCCCCCCTCACTATAAATGTGTGCTTCCTGTGATGGACTTAGAATCCCATTGAAAGTGTCCCCTGCCTCGTGCCCGGTGCATCCTGGGATGAGCTCCAGGCGCACGACGACCCATTTCTGAATAAAAGAATAGATGGATGGCTAATGTAAACATGGGGCCCAGCTCTACCCACGCTTAGCAGACGGTCTGCCTGCCCCAGCACTGCTCCCCGGTGATGTGTGTGGCACTCTGTCTGCCCACGGTGGGCCCCTTGACCGCCTCTTGCCAGCGCCACCTCTGTGCCCCATGTGTGCTTTTCCCGGCTGCTGGTGCGGCCCCCCCTCTCCTCTCCACCAGTTTCCCTCCTCCTGTAACCCACCCCCCCACACTACCTCAGCCGCAGCCACCTGTTTGCTGTGGTCAGATGCTCCCCGCCCATAGCTGCCACAGCCCAAATCTGAAGGGAATACTTTTAAAAATGCAATGATTTTGTTTCCTGTCCACCAATAAATTAATTATGTTTTTCCATAAATTAATCTGTCTCTAACTGTGGCTTATTACGATCTGGCGTGAATGATAAGCTAGTTTGTCTGCTGATCCTTCCAAGATTGGCCCTATTAAACGGGTCTGAAGACGGAACAAGACAAACTGTTCAATATTTTATCGCAGTTTCTCACCAGCCCCACTCCCAGAGATCTGCCACTCCGCAGAGTTTAAGTGCCACCCAAATTTAACACATCTAGAGCCAGCTATGTTGAAGTTAAGTTAAGCTGGATCTAATGCTGAGATGCTACTGGAGGGCCTGATAGGCGTGTTAAGGTTAGGGCTGCACCGTCTTTCCACTTCAGGCCTTAATTTAATATTCATTGTCCGCTTCAGGTTCAGATTCAATCTGCCAGTTACTGCACATGATAATCCATTTATTTCTACCTCCAAGTGAATATCACCCTGGAGCAGGTATGCTCATGCCCTCCGCGCCCCTCCCCCTAGTTCAGGGTGTGGTTAAAAGCTGAGAGTGCAGCGCCCCGTGTGGCCATTTAACAGCATTGCCACGTCTCAGCCCACCCGCCGGTGCCACGCTCCGGAGCGGGCGACAGGCAGGAAGGTGTGGGCTCGACCTGAACACCGGCCTCACTGTAGCCGGGTCATGGGGGGTGGGGGGGGGTGGGTGCTGTAAACTCATTCTGTCACTTCTATTTTGATAAAACAAGCAATTTCCTCAGCAGAGCCACGATCAAGTGGCACTATTGATATGGACAACAAAACGTAACCCCCCCC
>JAODKF010000118.1:243306-265541 GCA_026779585.1 Mormyrus proboscirostris | reverse complement strand
CCCCCCCCGGCAGGGGTAAATTAACGTATGGCTCGCTGACAATGGCTTAAGTCTGCCAAAGTAAAGCTGGGTAATTTGGTTTCCTTTCTGTTGGACTGGTGCCAGCACTCCAGAGCGGATTAAGAACTTAAATTCTGCACGGCGAACTCCAGGACCTTCGCTCAAAGCCTATTATCCTCTCGGATCGGCGCTGGCTCGGCCCACCACGGCCCAGGGCCTTCTCTGGCAGGCGGAGTGCATCCGAAGCTGGCGTATGCCGGCAGGGGGTGGGGGTGAGGGGGGGGAAAATGACCCCCGACCATATTGGTTTCGGTTTGTTTAAATTACAGTCCGGATCACTGATATGCAAATAGTGTCTGAAACGGTAATATCCAGCCACAAGGCACAATTTGCTTATTGTTATTATTTTTTCTTTACAAATAAACAAAATAAAAGACAGAATTTTCCTGTTATTCCAGCATCCCCCCCATGACCCTGATCAGGATGGATTTGCCTGTCAATAAAAGGGACTTATATGGGTGCCACATGCGGACGGTTCTTAATGATGCCTCCAGAGCCACATCAGAAAAAATTATTAAGTACGTAAACTAGATAAAACAGAAGTTGGCAGGAAACACACAGACATATTTTTCAAATTCTAATATATTTGCTGGGACTTTATATTTTTCGAAATATTTATATGGAGTTTGTTTAGGGAGTAAACACCACCCGCTGTACTGAGCCTTACAGTCGTGGAAGGCGTTTTTGAGACCATCCGCTGTACTGAGCCTCACAGTAGTGGAAGGCGTTTTTGAGACCATCCGCTGTACTGAGCCTCACAGTAGTGGAAAGCGTTTTTGGTGATCTTTGTCACGTAACGATTTCCTGCAATTATAATAAAGGACCTTATATCAATTTAACAGTCAAAGTAATCAAGATCTTCTGCAAGTTCTCAGCATAATTTTTCTTTGAGATAAATGTAACATGATTTGAATACTTAAGACAAATAAAGCACATTTTACGTCAAAATAGTCCTTCAGTTTATTCAAGTCAAAACAAAAATCCAGTTATAACCATTTCTCTCATATTGGACCAAATGGATTGGAATATTTTTGATATTTTTACTGTGAATTGAGGCTCCTTAATTGCCATTTGTATATGCTTGTGGACTATGCTATGTCGACTTTCAGATCACTCCCTGGGACTGATACATAGGAACACAACACATTCAGACTACATCCTAGAGTGCTAATTACGTGAATGAAATGCAGTAACAGATCCAGCTCACAAAACCCCAGCTGTCTGTTTGCAGATTGCTGTTGCATCCCAAAGACTGCAGGCCCGTCAATATAATATGTATAGTACATTTTAATGACATAAAGGATTCCATTGCTTCTTTGTTGGGCTCTGGGTTGCATCAGAGGGAGACGCACCAGTTTTAAGAGGCTATATAGCAATAACACAACTCCCCCCCCCCCCCCAACCAAAAAAATGGGATGCTTTGGAAACAGGAGCGGTTGGGCCAATTACCTCCAGCGTAAGCAGCATAGTTAGCGTAGCTATGAACCGCTGGGAAAGCCACCAGCACAGAACGAGAAGGACATGAAAGGGGGCACTGGCAGGCATGGAATTGTATTACAGCATCATTATGAAGAAAATTCTGGAAAGCATTTCCATGACAATGAAGTATAATGAAAGCACCCCATTCAGGTCATCATAAGCCACTCCAGCTCCACGAGAGAAGTCGTCTGGACTCTTCAGCTCCTCAGACAGTCCTACCAGGCCTGCTTGTGAACTTCCGTCCGTGAACTGTTTTCATTCACTTGCACATTTGGGACCTGTTCCCTTCAGAGGACCCGTAGAGCGGTTGATGTACAAGGATCACACATGGGCATGTGTGAGGATTACCGTGGCTTTGGAGACGCATGACATGATCGTGGACGGTGCCTAGATCGCTCTGCGGTTTTCATATGTTGCTGAAATTCAGTATCGTTATTGGAAACGGACAAGCTCAAACTGAAACGATTAACTAATAACATCCATCTTCCAAACAATGATACAGCCCATCCCAGGAAGCAGAGAACACACCCTGGAGCGGATGCCAGTCCATCACAGGACAATCACCTATCTAAAAACATGCAAAGGGGCATGATGGAAACACGGGGCGTGTTGTTGGACTTTGGGAGGAAGCTCACGCAACATGGAGAGAACATGAAAACTCTACGCCCACGGAACAGGGACACCAACTTATGACACGAAGAAAATGCAAAAGTGAAACATGGCTTCACTGGCAGCATGTGCCGTACCAGCTTTGCCAACTCAGTGGGAGTGATGTTCCCCCATTCACCTTTTTTAGTTTCTTAGCTGTTCACTCGATGCTGTGAATTGTCCTCCTGCTGAATGGTGCATTTTTCCTTAAGGTTTAGCTATTCACCACAATGGAAGCTACCGGGTAACACGTCCCTACTTCTCCATGCTGGAGGAGCACGGCCACACAATACCATCCCACTGTGAATCACCGTCTAGGCGGCGTTTGCTGAGTTAGGGGCGGCGGTGGGTTACAATGCACATGGAATTTCACCAAGGAAGCTCTCAGCTCCATTTGAGCACACATCTTCTTCTACATCTCGGTTGGACGACATTCCATCTGGCAGACTTTTACATTACATTTATTTATTCAAGAGGGGAACTGGGGGTTAAGCACCTAGCTTGAAGGCCCAACACACTGCCGACCCCGACATTTGAACCAGTGACCATCTGATGATAGCTACAGCATCCTGACCTACTGAGCCGCTCTGGCTGTCCCTTTGCTTCTCCGTTACAAAGAACTGCCTTCCTGCCACCCTGTCATACGGGCCATATGCCAGGTTCTCACTGCTGTACCTGTTTTCCATGCTTTCCCAGAGTTATGGCACATAGGGACCAAGCTGTGCCGGAGCCGTACTGCGAAGGGAGAGTAGTTACAGCGTGGTTCCGGTCTGCTTTGGTTTTCCACTGCAGAAGGGGCCGCTCAGTAAAGGCATTGCTGGGTTTGGAGGGCGACAGCGACGTAGAGGTGCTTATTCGGTATTCACACAGTGTACATTGTGATTTACTGTGGGCTCATTTCCTAATTTTCTAGCACATCTGCCAGCATCAAACAGTAGTGGAATTAGCATTTGCTGGTATAAATTAGCATTATGAATCCATTCTGTTCAGCTGTTCTATAATACTTTTTTCAGTAGGTGGTTGGAACTTTTGAGTTTTTGAGAATGCATCAATGCATTGTAATGTACGATACTGCTGATAAAGAATAATATAGAGGATAAGCCCTTTTTCAGATAATCCATGCAGATTGACGCAGATCAGCAGCAGGACTTGTAATCCGTGCTGGTACAGCTCAGGGTACAACTCACATAATTTACAATAGAAAACCGTCTATTGGTACAGCGTGGTACCTCTTGGTGGTAGAGGAAAAGTGGCATTAGAGTGATGCCCATCCTCTGGCCCTCCTGAGATCCCTGACAACGTTTATCCCTTTTAATTCCTCTTCCTAAATCAGCCTCACTTTTCATAGTGTCCTGTTTGATCTCCATTTACTTACAGGTATCTCCTTCGGATCCATCGCCTGACTGGTCCACCATACCTTGGGGTTCTACCCAGAAAAGACACATCAGTGGTTCACTGGCAAAGATAATTTCATAATGTATTATAATGGTCGGTCTAAGCATTAAGCATGTTGTGTACTGCATTATAAAGGTATCTATAGTGCATTATAGATGAGAGCTTCATGAGGCAGTCATTATGCATAATAGACATGGCTATAATATAATGTGTTATGCCTTTTTATAAATATCTATAGCCATGTTTATAGTGGCTCATGACTGCATTATTTTTTATAAATGTCTTTTTAAATTACTAAGTGTTACCAATTATTTAAAATAAAACTTCTGCTCTCTTATTGAGTCATGTATTATTTATATTATTGATGGTTGTAAAGATATTTACACACTTCAGCTATACTTTAATGCTCATTTGCATTTTAAAGACTCTTAAAACACCAGCACCCCTCACCGCACCTTATTTTTCCATCATTTTGGGGATGGAGAACACAGAGGTGACAGATGTAGTCGGGTCTGGACGGAAAGCCCAGCACCCACTGCTAGCCACTCAGAATGAGTGCCTGATTACAGCAGCCACTGATACTGCACTCTTCTCAAATTATCCGTTCCAACAAAATGATAATGTAAACCACACATCCCAGTTACCAGCATTTCATACTCCGCAGTTCATTCTTGGCAGTAATGGAGCATCATGTTTTATTCATTAAATGTTCCTTTTCCAGCCAGTAGATCTATTGTTGTTATTCTTCTGGGGAAACGCAGAACTTTTTAGACAATTCCGCGATGACGCGAGTGTTTTCGTCCCGCGTAACTGGCACTTCGCAGCAGGGGCGCGGATGGGGATTCAGCCATCGCGACGCTCTCATCAGTTTAACCTTTCATGAGAGATGCAAAAATTCGAAAGGTTCTAGAAGAGCAGACTCATGGCTCATCGCTCACTCTGGGCCTATAAACCCTGAAGATGGAGGTGGATCCAGACCTTCAGTGGTAGCACCAGTGACACCGAAGCCTGCAGATGATTCATGTCGGGAGGGGCTAATTCGGCCCCATATGCCAGTACTGGGGGCGCCCCCTATGGGCACTGCTGCTAGAAATAATCACCCCAATGCCTCTAAGCTCCCAGTTCGGGCCGCCCCCCCACCCAGACTCACATTCCTTATGTTGTTTAGGCGCTACTCTACAAGATGAGGCGGGATTTGCGGGTGAGGGGCGGCGAGGGTGGCGGCGGCCTGCCAAATTACGGTTTAATTTACGGATGCATCTGTGTATCTCCTCGATGTCGACAGCACAATAAGCCACTAAGCTGATTTGTGGGAGGATGGCACAATCTGACGAGGCGGCGGGACCTTTCAGCCGCGTCAGGGAACGTGACATGGCTTGGCACGGGATCTGAGAGGCCGCCGTCGAGGGTCCCGGGCTCGGCCTGTCGCCGGAGCTGGGGGACGCCTTTTACATGGGAACCTTTCAACGGCTTCCCAGAAAAGCAGGCGAACAGCGGGGCCCGGCTGAGCGGCTGAGCGGCCGAGCGCAAAATCAACCCAGTTTACCGCCGGCCACCCTATAGCAGAAGAGCCGAGTCAATTAAATGCGAAACGGCGTGAGTTCTCCGCGCAGCGACTGAACGTAATTAGGTTAATGGGGCACATTAGCGCACACGGCCCGTGCTCTGCCACCCGGCACACTTTTTTTTCTTTTAATAGTTCATTTTCTCTCTCATCCTCTCCATACCACGTTCATTTTCAAAATGACACATAACCTGCGGCTATGACCACAAGTGGAAGTTTCTTCCACAAGGCTTCCCTCTCCGGTTTTCTCCATGACCATAGTGTGACAGAAACATGGGCAATGTCGGGGGGGGGGGAAGGGACTCCTCTGTGATTTTTCATTCTGCTTAGGGGCTGCCTAACGTCGCTCTCAAGCAAGGATTTCACATGCCGTGCGACAGCAGTGACACCTGTCCGGGTGCTTAGGCTGGACATGCAGTGTTGCTGCAGGTCTGTAAAACAACAAGAGCTGCAGAAACAGACGCACCAGCACACACACACAGACGCACCAGCACACACACACAGACGCACACACATATCATCAAAGGGAGGGTCAATTGACACCAGAGTGTCTAGAGTCAAACAAGGCCTTGAGAGAGGACAAAACCTCTACATTTTTGATGTGGTTTTGGAAATATCTGACAACAAAAAATAACACGCCTCCTTTTCAGCTGGTAGCCGGGCAACCCTGGCACAGAAAGGCACAAATCCCCCCCCGGCCGTGGCCAGCGACACGCCAAGTTCAGACCGTGCACACTGCCCGCCCAGCAGGCTGTCGCCCTTGGCCTGGCACTGCACCAGGGCGGGGAGCCACCGCACCGCTGTGCCTTTGCTCGGGAATCCCCACCCGCTCCCCCCTCCTCACGGAGGGACCGCAGGAGACGTCTCAATTGGCGGGGTCCACCGTGGCCGTTTCCCGGGCCGGGGGTTCGGGGGGTGGGTGGGATCGGGACTCTCTGGCGTTTACTGCTTGACGGATCAGACATCTGAAGCCTCCTTTCATGTGGACGGCGGGACGCCTGGGACCCCTCCGTCCGCGCTGACAAAATCTGGAACCCGGACACGTAGCCGCCATTGTTGCAGTGCCCGGCCGCTGGGCAGGTTAATAAAGCCCAGGGGCAGAGAGGCCCAGCGGGATGCTGATTGACAGTCAGAAGAATATCAGTGTAGCAGGAAGTTTTTACACCTCATTTAATTCTAGTTACATGAGAGGAAGGGTGCTGCAAAGTTTGGAAAACTACTCTCTCTCCGTGCTTCAAACTAAGACGTGCAGTGCCATTCTGGCGGTTTTGGCCTGGAGGGGGACAAGGGGCGTTGATGGGCAGGACGGTGGAACATTTGGCCTGAACAAACAGCTTTAAAAAGCCAAAAGTGAGGTTAGTCTCGGGCCAGCCCTGGCAAAAAAAAAAGCATTAAAAATAAATATATGCCAAAAAAACGTGTGATCCCACACCTTGCCCCCCTGCCTAAGTTTTAAGTGATACCCATGCAGAGCTGTGGACAAACTGCTTTTAGCATTTTGGGGAAGTGGCAGGAATGCAGTTTAATCCCCAACAAAGTCTGGCCTAGCGTCTCCATCAAATGCTACCTGTTTGTTAATTTGGAATTTCTGTCCGTCGTTCTTAAATTGAACATGCAGGATTAATTATGTGGGGAGGCGTGGTGGCTAAGGAGTTAGCGCTGCAGAAGGTAGGCCTTAAGGAGTTAGCGCTGCAGAAGGCAGGCCTTAAGGAGTTAGCGCTGCAGAAGGTAGGCCTTAAGGAGTTAGCGCTGCAGAAGGTAGACAGCTAAGGGGTCCCCTCCCTGTCTGCGTGGGCTTCCAGTAGGTTCTCCAGAATCCCTCTCACAATCTAAAAATTGTGTGAATTGGTTTTCGTAAATTTTAAGTGTATGAGTGTGTGTGTGGATTATGTTTATATTACATTGTCCAGACCAAATATTCCCTACAAAGTAAAAAAAAATTTAAATGCCAAAAGTCTCGTATTTTGTTTGGTTACTTCTGGTTAAGGGTAGGGCTGTGTAGGGGTTAAGGTCGATTGGGATTAGAGGTTTCCCCATAGAGTCCCCACAAAGATATAATTTAAAACCTGTGCGCGTGCGTGTGTGCGTGCATGTACCCAACGTCGGACTGGCATCCTGTCCAGGTTGTTCCCTACTTTGTGCCTCTACTTTCTGGGTAGGATAGAGGCTGATGGTAACTCCTTACTGGATAAGAACGAGGTGTTATGGAGGACGGATGGATGGATTGATGGACAGACGGATGGATGGATAATTAAACTATGCTCTTCCTGATCATATAGCTGTGAACCCATGAGGTATAATTAAAGCAGCATAGGCTGCCCCCTATATCAGCCGCCTGTGTTCTGAATGGGTTTTATAGGAGTCTGTTAAAGGCAGGAGGCTAACAATGGGTTTAAGGGAGCGGACACAGCTTTTCCACAGCTCAGTGACCATGCCTCTGCTCCACACGAGAAGTTCATTAGACTCATTAGGTGCCTGAGCGTGCCAAGTGACAAGGCTATGTCGAACCCCACCCACCCACCCACCCCCCAGGGCCTCTGCGCCAAGAACGCCAGTTAATCCCCACTGGTACCGGCGTAGGTCGGCAGAACAGCGAGTTAATCGTGCCTTGTGCCAGTGGTGACACCCCGCGATAGGTCCCCTCCGCTAAAGCGTAACCGGGGCATCGGGGGGCCATGTTCTGAGCCCCGCCAGCACGCAGAAGAAAGGCCCGGTGTGTATGTCTTCTGTGGAAGGTACGGGACCTCCGATGGCCAACAGGCAAAGCAAGAAGGGGCATTGTATCCCTGAATAAGGAACCAAGCTTGGATTTCTCCATTTATTACCAGTTGTTTGGTGCAATACTGTAAACATTTCCTCTTGAATAAAGTGCTGTGTAAGCAAATAAAACACTGGCCCATTAATGTTGACTCACACCAGTGCTGTTTGGGGTATGTTTAACCGTTAACGCAGTTGTTTAAGAGTTTAAGTACCTATTACATGTTAAACAACACAATGAATGTCTAACAAGCCGGAATAGATTCCTTTTTCAGAGCCACCGGCGCCCCCCCCTGCACTCAGTGACCCCCCAAATAGCCTTGCCCTTCCCTGGCTGAACACACACAGGCCAGCAGAACAAAGCCATCGATAAGGACGAATCCAAGGAGTCCGCAACTTGAAAGGACACTGGCGATAACGGCGGGTGGGAGTTTAGCTACGAGATAAGAGCCAGTCGTTTGAGGTGCGGATGTGTCACGCGGCAAACCCTGCTGAGCGGGGGTGCTTTGTCGGGAGGGGGGGGGCGGGTGTCGCCCTGGCCTGGCTGCCATCACTCCTCGGAGCTTTGACAGGTCTTGCGCAAACCGAACCTTTACGGCCATGATCGGTATCAGGGCCCGCGTGCGAGACGAGAGAGAGAGAGAGAGAGAGAAATGGTGAAACTATTGGCAGGCAATACTGTAGGGGGATCTTGGCAAAGGGGTGAATGGGATGAGCCATTAGGAGAAAACTCCAGCCACCAGTGCTGAAATGAGATAGATGTTGCAAAACATTGTCACTGTGGGAGGGGGGAGCAGCCATTTCGCACGGTGATGCCATATCTCCTCACCATTTTCCTTACCTCGCAAGTCATGCATTTGTTTGTCACAAGGCATCCAAGCACGAACGGGAAATAGATATAAATATATCCAAATATAAAGTGGCCCAACCTTCTCTTTAAACGACTGATCTGAATATAGCAGTCAATGGCAGTTCATCAAACTGTGAAGTGATTTGGCAGACGGCATGTTATGCTGGAGATCCCGGTCCGTATCTCCGAGCCCAATCTGGGTAAGTTACAGCAATCTCCCGCCTCGGGCGAACCCAAAAACAGGATTAATGGTGAGCAGGTGAAGTTCGGGCTCGGGAAGGATTGCAGCGATATTTCAGAGGCCTCCGGGGGGCTGCCCTCGACCCGCTTCTCCGAAGGCTGCATAAATACCTCGCTCCCACTGAAAAAACATTACAGTGGCCTGCATGTCTGCGAGCCAGTTATCTCAAACGCACAAAGTAGAATGCTTGTTTTCACCAAACAAATAACATGAAGAAGAAAATCAATTTGCCGTTCAGAATGACACGAAATTAAAAAATAAATTCAAAATAATTCAAAGTACAAAATCGTAAGCGCATGTAGTGATTTTATGCAGAGATAGAATTGCTTTCTTAAGGATGCTGTAACTTTTATTTAAAAATGAATTAGTTTAGGTTGTGCAGTGTGGGTGGTAAGAATTTATCTGACAATCAGGAAAAATAAGTATTTGTTTGAGATCTTTATTTACACAAAAAAAAAAATCTGCAGTATTTATGCGTCCATTTGGTTAAGTGTCTATGAAATTGTCTTGCCGCCAGGCTGGAATGAATGAGAGCTTTTTAAAGATGCCATTGTGTGGATTTTTGGGTTATTTTATTACTGGGAATATCTGGGGGCGACAGGATTCAATTGTTCTGTGACCGCTCATGTAACATTTACGCCAAAACCCAAAAAAATGCTTAATTTCATAACATAATTGAAATTCAACTAATGTTTCCAAAGAGATACAAGTGTCCAATCGGAAGCAGGAATGTTGTCTTTGGTAAGTAGTTAAAAATGCTTAAAACTCTGAAAGTTATGAGCAAACGACATTGCTTCTCTATTCACCTGAGTGCAGAGTGTCACAGTGCATTTGCATTAGCGACTGCTGCAGCTGCACTTTACCTGCGGCGCAGCTGAAAGCCTCCACACGGAGCTGGGCTTTGGCAGAGGCGAGCCCTGCGCAGACCGTCGCAGTCAGCACAATTCTGCCCCATTTCTGGGCAGCACCTGCATTGTCGCTCATACGGTGTCCTTGTCCTGAAGCAGCCAAACAAAAATAATCTAAAAATAAACATGCTGAGTCTGTACTCTCATGGCTGCCCTATTCATGTACTGAGGTCTACATTTAATCCACCGAGGGTCTCTATGTACCCTAAGTACGCTGAGTCTGTACTTTCATGGCTGCCCTATTCATGTGCTGAGGTCTACATTTAATCCACTGAGGGTCTCTATGCGGGATTTTGCCACAGACACACAGACAGACAGACAGACAGACAGATACTTTATTAATCCTGAGAGAAATTTAGGCATCTAGTAGCAAACACATACAAAATTACCACTGTGCAAAATAATAAGAATAATAACAGTAACAAAATTAACAATAATAACAATAATTAAGGATAATAATAATAATAATAAGTAAAATAGTAGGAATGCTAATCAATAAAAAGTCACTGTGATTTTTTATTTGCCAGTTGAAGTAGCAGTAATGCACGTGCAAAGTAATGTTCACGAAAGACAGCGTGCAAATTTTTACTGCATACTGTAAATACTATAAAACTATAAACTGCAGATAGATGCATACTATATGGACAAAAGTACTGGGACACACCTCTTAATCACTGAATTCGGGTGTTTCATTCAAACCCTTTGTCACAGGTACATGAATTCAAACACCCAGCCATGCAGTCAGGTTTACAAACATTTGTGAAAGAGCTCAGTGAATTCAAAAGTGGTACCGTCATAGGATGCCGCCTTTGCAATAAGTCAGTTTGCAAAATCTCATCGGCGCTAACATGGAAGTTATGTGGACGTGCAGAAAAAGAGATAGAAGTGGCCAAACGAGAAATGCTGGCCAGATTTGATAATGAAATATACACGTTGTGAGTCAGATGAATAAAATATTCATAAAAGGCTGTGTTCTGTTTTGATCTGAATCAACCCCCCCCCCCCCACCCCAATAATTAACAAATAACTCATGACAGCGATGGTGAATTATTTTTTACCTGCAAGCTCTATGTCTTACCTGTTATTATTTAGCATAAAGATCCCATTTCCTGATATGCAGTGCGAAAGCGACACACGACCAGGAGCTACAAAAGTCCTGAGGGGAGACTAACTCCATTCTGATGCCTATGTCAGCGTCTGCACTGTCCCACCCCACCCTCTGTAACCATTACACATATAGCCAGCAGGCATCACTGGTCATTCCGCCTTTTCTCCTCTCTGTCTTAGTTCGTAGTCTTCCCTAGTGTGTTTTCCCTGTTGTTCGTAGTCTTCCCTAGTGTGTTTTCCCTGTTCCCCAGACCCCCACACTGTGGGCTGTGTGTAGCTCAGTCTGCAAACCTCGGGGTCGTGGCTTTGAGGCTGGTAAGTCCCAGCCTTGCCTGTTCTGGATTTTCTTTGATTTTGTCCTCAGTGTCTATAGTTTTAGTTTTTCCTAGCGTTCATTTTCTGTCGTAGCTCCCCCATCCAGGGTCTACCCTCCTCATGATAGGTTTTAGATTTTTGTACTTGTATTTTGTATTAAACCTGTATTTCTGATGTTTGACTCATGTTTCCTAGTTAACTGGTTAGTTTCCTGGTTAACCTTCCTAGTTCTGTGATTGCTCCCTGTTCATTACTTTCACCTGTTGCCTGTATTGTGTTCTGTTTCATTGGTAGGTAGGTTAATACTTCTCTCTCGCTTCCTCGTTAGTGCAGTCTGGTCCGTATATTTCAGTTCCCGCCTTAGTTCATTTCCTCATATGGTCATTGTGCCTGTGCCACTGTGTGTATGTCAGTCTGTTTGGTTTCCCTAGTCCTGCATCCTAGTTAAGTTATTGATTATTTCATTTGTTAACCCTTGTTTTGTTTGTTTCTTTCTTTCTTTTGACCTCTTGTGTTCTTCTTGTTTTGCGGTGTGTTGTTTCTTCAATAAACCCCTTTTTAATTAGGAGCTGCGAGTGGATCGTCACCGTCTCCCTGCCTGTACCATGCTGTGCTATAACAGCCTATGGATTTAGAATGGGATGTCATAATACTTCCTGTGGGTGTAATGGCCAGTGCCCTGTACTTCAAAGCGGGGTTACTGGCTTATCTGGGTAACTTGTCAGATTTAAGGTACCACAGTTTAAATGGACCTCATATCCGTTCATTTACATTTTGCCCAGACTACCTTAAATCTGACAAGTTACCCCGACAAGCCTGTAACCCCACTTCGTAGTACAGGTCCCCAGTATCCCAATCCTTTTGTCCATATAGGTTACAACTGAAAATACAGATAGTGTCTGGGGCTAACATAACCAGTGAGCAACAGTGGGTAGCTTTTTTGGTAACATGATTGATCTTGTTTATAATGGTGAAAAGGTCTAATAACTTCTGGTAGTGAATGATGTTTAAGTCACTTAGAACTAATTATATCAAATCAGCCCATATGAGTGAGGTGGACGGAAAATCAGCTTAGAAAAAGTTACCCAGGACCACAGATCCCTGATTCAGACTGGGCTCTTCTCCTGGATATCAGTCCCAGTAATACAGGTAGATGGTCCTTCAGATTGTTTCCATCATCATGCCAAGCAAGAACAAGACAGAACTATGCTGTTGTTTTTTCCATTAAAAATAAAGTTGGTATCTGTCTTTAAAACTATGGAGGTTAAATGAATTACAAGGCTTGACTAATTAAAAATCACAATATTTTGTAACGTTACTTAATCTCATGCCGCGGCATTCAAATCCCACCCAAAAGAAACGAAACTTAACCATATCGATATGGGAAAATGCACAGCTACTTGGAGATGTTTTGTCTGATTTTAATTAGCCTTAAAAAAGCACATAGCCTCCAAACAGGATTGTGTAAAACATACATTTACAACACTCATCAACTACACGATGACACGGTGTTTAATCAATCATGGCCGAACACAGAGTCGAGATGACCCAGCTGAGGGCAGTGTGTCGTCCTGATGGGACCAAGAATGGAGCAGAGCCAAATCCATCTTCGTTTGTCACGGGTTGTCACACAAAAAAATGGCGATAAAAACAGACCGTCACGGTACATTCTGGCACGGCCGGGCAATGGAGAAACAACAATTGAGCCTAGAATCCATCCACCACAGTACCTGCCACCCAAGTGGATGTGCATTTGAAAATGCACATCACACCAACCATACAGCGACCCATTATAAGATACGACAGCGCAGAAGCTTCCCGCCTGCAATTTGAACCCACCCCGCGGGATTTGGACAATGCTGCTCACAGCAAAATGCAGATTCTGGCTAAAGTTCTGGATCCTCGTCCTCACCGACTATCGTTTGTTCTGGTTATCCTGTTGTTTTTTGAAGCATGACTACTGCATTGAGAGGCCCACTTGGTTCAATTTGTGTCTATATTTGCTCAAGTAGACTGCAAACCAGCACACGCAGAATCCCCTCAGTACCACGGGTCTGCAGCCAATGATTCAAGAACATGTCCTGCACACAAGTACACTTCTTAGTCTTAAAACGGCTTCTTAATCTTTCAGCCATTGTCTCACCCCACCCAACAATATCCTGACGCAACATTCAGCAATTACCCAGGACCTGACTTGACCAGGATAATGGTTGAGGTGAACATGTTGTATCTTGGTCCCCATATGGAGATCAGTTTTCTGTGTGCCTATGTGACGCTGTATGCGCGCAAAGGCTGCGTTGTGTATTCAAAGCATTTCACTCAGAATCAAATTCTGGCATTTAAAGTCGCTTTCACAGCCAAATAAATGAACAAATAAATCTGGCAAAGGCAATGCGAACAATTTATAATAATAGGCATATTTTAAAAGAGCTACATATCAATTAAACGCAAAGAGTAATTAATATTTATTTCGCTTTTAAAAGGGTAGCGTCCTACTTTTTGTTTGCCTGCAACTTTTTCCCCCGGCAGTTTATGGAGAACTTCGTTTTTTATTTCCGTTATTTATTTGTTTATTGTCTATTTATTTTTCCTGGCTTTGATATCTAACACCTTTGATTCCCTTAGCGCCCCTCTTTAATTATTTAACCAAGTATGCGCTGCAGTTTTAAATAAAATTGCCTCACAGTCAACATGAAGTAATTCAAAACTTAACCCAAGATTTCTAAGACAAATGTGTTTTAAATCAATCTCACTTCCAGTTTAAAAATCTGTCAACTCGCTTTTTGTGTGGGAAAAGCGGATGACGGTTTCAGTCTAAAAGCAATAAATGATCAGGAACATAACGCATGCGTGTCTAGACTTTGCTTTTAGGACTCACATGTCGTTAACAACACGATCGGCACCTCGATTGAATGTATTTTCTCTCAGGTTTCAAACTTCAATCAATGAACGAGCATGGAGAACTTTCAACTACCGCCTTCACATCAGGGCGCCGCCCCGCCCCGCCCCCGTCACGCCCACCGATCCGCCCACCCGTAGGTGCGCTCTTTTGTTAGAATAACTTAGCCTCCCACCCCCTGTCATCACATACCTGATTTACGCCCCCCGCCGGCTCTAATACCTCTCCCACGGCACTAGCAAGCACCGGCACATCAGATGCCTTGAGGTGTAAAGAGTGTTGCTTTTTTTGCAGCTTGCCGTGAATCACACGTTTGAAAGGTCATATAACAGGTTTCCGTCGCCTTGTCAGAATCTGTGAAATTAGTTTAAGTGCCGCGATGGGAAGTTGCGCCACGAACAAACTGCAACACAGGCTCTACCCGCAGTCTTCGCTGTGGGGAAAAAAAATAGTTAACTGTCGTTTCTTAACCATGCACTTGTATTATTATATGGGGGCTGGAAACATATTTAACGAACAGGTATATGCATAAAAATCTAGCCTTAATCTGACACAGAACTGCACAGTTAATGAATTTATTTGCTGCTTAATTTTTTTTTATTGCTTTTAATTTTAAGAACTGCTTTGGCCAGAGGCTGTTCATCTTCTTGATAGGCTGTAGGTTTGCAGGATGGAATCTGGCTCCATGAGGCGTTGAGTGTGGCCCTTCCTCCTGGTACTGCTCCAGATGGCATGCTCTGCAGGTGACCTGCTGACTCTTAACGCACGTGTGATAGGGAGCTCGGGTTTTCAAGAGAATCCCAAAGGGGGCTTGGCTCACCCAAGGGCCACGCTAACACGCTAACATGACATTAGCCCGTAAACGTCTTGGGATTGAGCATCTTGCTGTGACTCTGTGAAGGTTGTCCAGGCTTTGGACATGAGCATTATTGCAGGCGGTAAGTGGGAATGTGGAGCGAAGCCAAGCCTTTATCAGCAGTTACATGCACTTCCAGGAGCAGCTAATGCAAGATCACCTCCTTTTCTGGGTAATTCTATTTATTGTTTTAAACAAAAGGGTTGTGGAGCCCCGGATCACCTCTACTATCCCCAGTCAGTAGAGGGCTCTAGGAGCAGGCAGAGGAATAGACACAGATACCCAGACAGACTCAGGGGGGGCAGCACCCTTGAATACACAAAAATATATTTAATTTGTCCTGTATTTTTCTACCCCCCTGCAAATCTGACCAAGGTGCCATTTTGCCAGGGGACCCAGACTGTCCAGCTATAGTTCCTGCAGGGTGCCACACCGCCGTTAGTATTTTTCAAAAGGGTGCATTACAATGCCCAAACGATTCCTGACCAGTATACAGAAGTAAAGAAATATAAGCAACCCCCACCCCCCCAAAAAAAATAATAAAAATAAACCCCTAAAAAACAAACATTAGATTATGGTAATTTGATAATGTAACTTTAACTGGCCACATTTAATAATAAAAGCGATGCAATGTATTATAATTCCCTTTTGCTAGTACAAAGTCTTTTGTAGAGACTATGACTCATTAGCCTCTGCATCAGTTGTGATAATGAGGTAATGCTGAAGCCCGGCTCTTCCTGCACAGAGCGTGTTACGGGTGGTCTGTGATGCAACTCAATGACTGTGGCATTTATGCATTTATATGTAGATTAAATTTTATGCTTTGCGAATGTTTGTTCTCAGATGCGTGCCATATGTCAGGCCGCTGCGCCGTCCACGGCGTGCTGCCCACTCCTACGGCTCTCTGTCCTGGGGGTTAATTAGGAAGTGTTGGTTGGAGACCGAGTGTGCGTTTGCGAGACGTCTCAGCGGGTCCAGTATCCTGCTTTAAAGACAGAAATAGCACAAAAAATAGACGAGGACGTCTACAAGCTACCCTCCAAATGCCACTCGATTCTTGCGCCCCCTCGGCATGATCTACAAACAGGTCGTTAGCTAAGGGTGTTCTCCGTGAGGGTGGCGCCCCCCCGAAGGTGCATCGATGTACTAGCGGCAGCTAAGAGAAATCCTGCCGTAGCCCCTCGCAGTCAACGAACTTCAGGCTGTGCCGGTTGACGAGGTCACAAAGATTGTTTGCGACAAATCTAAGCAGTGAGGTATTCATGGAAACACCACCAGGCATTGTGCTTACCTCTCACGTGGCGTCATTAAAAACGCAGCTGTCCCAGTACGCAAAATAATGACTATAGATCAAGTACAATAGGCTTAATAATAAAATGAACAGCTCGCCAACGATTGTGTTGCAGTGTGCTGCTTTTAATCCTCTGGTTGGTCAGTTTTCAGGCAGTGGTTTCTTTTATAGGTAGAGACATGGTATGTAACAGGATACACCATCTACCTTCTGGTCACGCATGACAGTGGAGTTAGACCTTAGAGTTAAGGCAGTGATACGTCTCCCCAGAAAGAGTGTCAAATTATACTGCGGGGGAGGAGGGTTGAGCCCCGCCCCCATCTAATCAGCAGGAAGGCTACATCCATATTTTCACAAAACCTAGAGCACGGCACGTGACAGCAAGCTTTTCGTACCGTTCTGTTCACCTCATTTCAGACATATCCGAAGTCTGAATACCAGCCACACACAGGATCTCCGCGACTACGAAGAAATATCGGCTGTGTAATGCTTCTTTTTTCTCAGCACTTGTGCTTGTGACCTTATTGTAGTATTGGTGGAAGGGGGTCCCGGATTCCAACAGGATTCCAATTGCCACACGGATTGAAACCCCATTGCCGTTTGCTGGGGCTCACAGTCAGAGAGCGAAGCCCAGTGACCTCCGTCAACTTATTAAAGCGCATTGCAGGAACCCTGCTCCTTAAGGACAAGCCTGGTAAAAATCCGCTTGTGTCTCACTCCTTTCACAAGCCTACACGCTGAGATAAGGACTCCATCTTTTGATGTGGCCCAGCCTCCTAATTGGAAGGAGCTGAAGTGTTAGTTTGTCAGGTCATTAGTTCTTGTGACCCTTCCAGCTGCCCGCTCCGAATGTCATTAGGGGCTAAATTTTCTCACAGCAATGGACAGGTGACCAGCGGTCTGGTTTACGTTTAGGGATCTCTTTGTGAAATCTGCTTCTGTTTAAATTAAATACCATAACTGGCAGAGGTTAA
Organism: Mormyrus proboscirostris; assembly: GCA_026779585.1. Lineage (NCBI taxonomy): Eukaryota > Metazoa > Chordata > Actinopteri > Osteoglossiformes > Mormyridae > Mormyrus > Mormyrus proboscirostris. Next base: position 248,197 of record JAODKF010000118.1, on the reverse strand, counting down.
ATAATAAGCTTTCAAAGCGGTAATTATAATGAATGTTAAGTCGTTTCGAACTGGGCTTGTGTATAGTAGTATATGTATCACAATTTTAGACACAATTCCAAAAAAACTTGGACATATGTAAAACATAAGCATGTGTCACACTCCAAAAAGAATTAATAATCATATTACCAGTAAAACTGATACAGATATTCAGAAATAGCCAAGGACAAAAACTAGCACATTGACAAAAGTCCCTCGTTCAGGGTGCCAATCTTCAGCGTTGTTCGCGAGCAATAAGGCCATAGGTGCTTGTGCTCCGAGCGGCAGTATCTCTTATTCAAACAGACAGTCTAATCCGACACTGGTGTTACCATGCAGAGGAATTTTACCCAAAGGCAGCTCTGTGGTAGATCCAGAGTGAAGAGGCGGCACGGAGGTCTGGGCCATGTGCTGTTAGCTGATGTTACTCTAAAAAGGCAGACCGCTACAAGAGCATGGGAGTTGCAGAAGCTACAGATGTTGCCAGCAGCGTAGGCTACTCGTAACCCTTTTAGAAGAAGCCCTAATCTGAGCGTGATCTGGCTGACATGAATCAACACGAACGATCCAGTCATTCTGGGGGTTTGTTTCTACATGATGTGCTCCCATGGTGATCAAAGCGGACGAGGCTTACAAGCTTAGCTGGCCCCAGAGGTACTGCCAGAGATACCATTCTGCTTGCAGGGGAACCTCTTACTGGGTTTTAATCACACCTTGAACTGTGTTTACCTGCATCAGCAAGAATTCCCATAGTGCAGTTGTTATATACCTAAGAAGTTTCGCCATAATACTTCAAAGGCCGTGTGTGTCATGGCTATAATGTTTCACTTTAATGCAGAAACACACATCAAAAGGCACTTCACTTTCCTTTGTGTTAGGTACATGGACCGGTGGGAGTGGGTATATGGGTGGGGGTGAGTTAGGGCTCTAAATTGTCATTGAACTTCATGTTTGGTAGTAAGAAAGTTCAAAGATTTTACTAGAAAATATGGGGGTAACGTGGTGGGAGGAGCGTTGTGGGCATCTGGGGGCTTCATTCTGAGCCTGGCTCTCTGCACGTACAATTTCCAGGTCTCTCCACGTCTTTTTGTGGGCTTCTATAGGACAGTAAGGACATATCTCTACCAATGTTGTGGGAGTGCCCTGTGTGTTCAGGGGGGTGGGGGGTTCGGGGCTAATTTGGTCCCTACCACTGTCATAATGCGCCATAACTCACAGGATTATTATACACCTAGAAAAGTGGTAATAGGAAAATTAATTCTCAAAATTAACAGATTATTTAATTTCCAGAAAGGTTTGATTGTATGTAATAATAATCAGAGTGTAACATGCTATATGTCCTTCCTATCTTTGAACTTATTCTTGCTTGACATGAACTCTGGAACATTTTCAGGAATCAGAGACTTTTTCTGGAACCAGGAACTTTTCTCACGTTCATGTTCCTGGAACTCAGCCTGGTTGTAGTCCCTCGGAGGCAGTTCCGGAACATCTCCTTAATCCCTACTCCAGACTAGGTACTTTTTGTTCACGAACTACTGGGGAGATGCTTACAACTATAATTTGCAATTAGCTGACCACAAGCACCGGCGCTGACATAGAAGTTACATGGAAGTGCAAGAAAAGAGATGTAGCAGAGCAAAAATTGAGTAGATGAAATTGTTTGTGTACCTCGTTGACATTTAATGCATTACTGAATATCTTCTTGCTCCATATTTATGCACTGAAAAATGTGATCGATAACCAATATACTTTGGTCTAACTTTGCTGGTGCCAGCAGTATAATTTCCATCAGTCTTCTGTAACTGCTTGTCCTATTCAGGGTTGCAGGGGGGTCCAGAGCCTATGGGCACAAGGTAGGGAGTGACCCAGGATGAGGTGTGAACCCATTACAAAGCACACTCACACGCCATTCAGTCAGTCATCATAATACAGCTACGGACAACTTGGTAACTCCAATTAACCTTTGCATGCTTCTAGACTGTGGGGGGGGGGAGACCCTAGAGTACTTGGAGGAAACCACACAACAACACAGGGTGAACATGCTAACTCCACACATAAAACCCTGCTGGAGACTCAAACGCACGTCCCAGAGATGTGAGGCGACAGCACTAACCACTGCACCACCATGACACCCAGCAATGAAATTATGCGTTTTTTAGAAAAACAATGATACACTGTTTTTTTTTTTTTATTCTTGGAAAAATTAAATATATGTTAGTCAGGTTTAATAACAAAGTATGAATAAGTCACAGGTCATATAAATAAATTAACAGCTGTGTCCCGTTTTTAATCACGATTGATTCCCCAATAGCTAACATATAACTAACAAAACAATGTCATCTTCAATTGTTTTAGGATGGTGGTGCAGTTTCCTAGGAAATTATGTTTAACCTACAGTCTTTTTTCATCTCCCAAGAACTTAGAACCAGGAACCAGGTTCCATAACTTTGGTGTGAAAGCGCCCTTAGATTTAAACATAAAGCCATTACTCCAGTGGCGTGTAAAATGCAAAGTCATCTGTCTTTAAATTATCTCTCCTCTTAAAGCTTTGGTTCTTTTATCCCAATGGTCAACATGGAACAATTAACAGATGATAAGAGTGATGAACACCCAATAATGTCTTTATCAGCGAAAGTCCATCTCGGCTGCTTAAAATCAGTGTTAGAGTATCAGCTGACGTGCCCAAGAAACAAGTAAATAAACATCTCAAGGCAGTCAAGTGAGGTCTACAACTAATTATCTGATAAGATTGCTCTCCACTGCATTGACAGTAAGCCGGTATGTTATTTGGACAGATTTCCTTTAAATGCCTTAATTAGAAAAACTCCAGAGTTTTGCTTCCAATCAGGTTAATGAGTTTCAGAGCGCGGCCACATTCCAGAGATAAGCAAATGGAAATATTCCCTTGAAGCAAGGCCGGCTGACTTACTCAGCGGCAACCAGGTGTGGCAGCATTAATCGAGGGTTTAAATGGGTCTTATGACTTGTTACACAGCTGAGCCAGAGTGGGATTACATTGTGCTGGTACAAGTCAGTCCCCAGAGGTACAAACACGTCCGGTTTCCCAGCCACGCGGCTTCAGCGTTCTTCGGGCGTTTTCCGCACCGTGCTCGAAAGCACTTCTGATGGCGCATATGCACTCGGAGGAACTTGCTTACCCGCCTGTTCGCCCGGTCGCAGACCCTGTGCCTGGCGCACCGAGGCGAGGGAGAGGCCACCCTCACGCAGACAGTTCCCAGAGATCGTTACGCAACAGGAGCCGGGGAACGGGGCCAAGCGAGTCACATCAAAGAGCGGCGAGGGGAGGCTGACCGCGCCAACGCAGCGTCGGCTCATTACGGCACTCATGACTGCTCATTCCCGTTCTCTTCCACGTTAAATTACACATCAGTGGCACTTCTAACCAAGACAATCAGGATGAAAATACAATTCCCTGCAGCTGGGCACCGCAGAAAAAAGAATCGTTTCGAACGGCACATTGATTCAAAATGTATTCAATAGCCAGCAGTTAACACACGGTCATTTCACTGAGCAAAATGTCCATTTGTTCTCTATATATTTGTCTTTTATAAAGTGTAATGCATATTAAGAGAATCGGGTTTTCTGTTATAAATTTAGACAATTAGTCATGATTTCTATGTGCCTGTTTCCCATAAGAGGGAACTATAAGAAAAGCTAAAAAGTTGTACTTTTTAGTTTCTTTGAATATGTTAGTTACTGTTGGCTGGATTCACTGGATCATTCACTGGATGGGGAAGCTGCAGAATACAGGGCAGGCATACCCTGCGTGCACCCTGTTCAACCACACATCTGGTTTGGGAACCAGTACTCCTTCTGCACCCCCTTTGACACACTGTCTTGGTATCTTTGCCTGATACAGCATCACAGCATCACCTTTGTAGTGTTTTCTCTGAAAACCAGAAACACACTTTAGCCAATGGTCAGTGGGCTCTGTGATCATGTGACACTCAGGTCTGCCTTTCCGTTCTTAGAATGAACCAGCAGTGCCCCCTGCTTTGTGTTTCTGAGTGGAAGAGGGGGCATTTAAAAAAAAAAAAAAAAAACCACGAAACAACTGCTAGATACAGTGCCTCTAACTTGAGTTTGTTGTGTCACATAGTATTCTCTGCTCCTTTTCATATAACTTTAAACATTTAGAAATGATTGTCTTCATCCAAAAGAGAGGTGGGTGTTAGTCACCCTATTTTCTAGTTTTAAAAAGTCTGTTTTTGGGTTGATAACAGTAGTATGACACCAGAGAGGAGTTTTATTATACTTAAGGTCATGTCCTGGAAGCAGAGTATCCAGCAAAGGCCTCATCATTGCACGTTTCTGCCAGGACCGAAAAATTCATCCAACAAAGCATCCAGCTGTCTGAACGCAAGAAAAATTGTTTAAAATCTTTTAAAGGCTATCAGTTGCGTTTGATAAAAAAGAGAGCACAGCAGGAAAACAAATAACGTAATAAGGTAACATAATACAGGCATTAGCTGGGGGACGAGGCCTGTGTCTCCTAGGAAGTCCAGCGCTGTCCCAAACTGGACGTTTTTTACAAACGCCAACAGGTGGGTGGCCCCTCTAATGGAGGGGAACAGCTGCTGAAAACCAGATGGCACCGTAAAGAAATCGCTGGAAAATGATTAGCGGTAAGTCCAGTGCAGCTTTCAGCCTTACAGTGTGGTCGTTCTGTGTGGTTCCGGGGGGTGGGGAAGGGGGGGTCACGCACACCAGTGTGAAGGCGTTCCAATTGGGCATGACTTGGGGGCCCGTGTGGCTTTCAAGCTCTGGCAGCATCTCCCACTGAAGGTGATGAACATGTAAATAAAATAACAAAAAAAACAATCCAATCAAGAAAAAAATCTATGCTCTGTGT
>JAODKF010000118.1:172245-210031 GCA_026779585.1 Mormyrus proboscirostris | reverse complement strand
CCCCCCCCCCCCCCCCCCCCCCCCCCCCCCCCCCCCCCCCCCCCCCCCCCGCGGTGTGGGGAACCAGACGACCAAAAGAAAGACGTCAGGCCTAGGCCCACTGCTCACTCTCAAAGTCAAGGAAAAAGTTTGGCCCCTGGTGAAGCTCTGTGCAAGTGAGAAGTTTTAACAGATTCCCCATTTGGATTCTGAAAGACAAGAAGTGGAGAGGAGGAAAATGCAAATCACACATCCCGAATCAGCAGAGTCCGCCACGGCGGCTCGGAAATCCCGTCCACGGGCTGGTCTCTCTGCGCAGCCCTCCAGAAAGCCGTAAATACCGACCACATGCTGACCAGGAATGGGAAGAACCCTGAGGTCCCCCCCCCCTCCCCCGTACACGCACAGACATGCACACGTTCCTCCTGAAAACTTACTTTCAAAGTCCAGGAAAAAATGAGGATAGTTTTCTATTTCTCTTGTTAGGACTTTCAGAAGATTACCCATCCCAGCAAACCTAGAGGGGGAGAGACGAGAACAGAAAAATGAGGAAACACTGGGTCCAATAGCAGAAACAAACAAAGCAACAGACAGCATAATAAAATTTTCATAGTAATAACAGCTGCTCAAGAACATACACACCCACGGAATACGTTTCTCTAGAGATACATCTCTTCAAAATGCCCGAGTGACATTCAAACTCTCGGCATTTTAGATGTACAAACATTGGACCTTTGCGGAAATTAAGATTTTAGGTTTCAACTTATGATTAACACGAAGGCTGTAAATACATGAGCATGACAGAAGACATCACCAAATGGAGATAGGCTTGTCAATGTGCTCCTTTGGCTGGACAGTTCATTTGGTACAATAACATTTGCTAAAATCATCCTAAAAAAAAGACTTCACCCAAGGTGAATGGTAGTTCCCCCAGATTACCATGTATTTAACTGCCTCGCCTTGGAGGTTCGCACATAGGCTTTGCAGATCAGTTTTATTAGGTGCTAGATACCTAACCTGACTGGCTTCATTAAAAGTCATGGCTCTAATAATAACAACTAAAAAAGGGGAGGGGCTGTCTTTGGATAAAAGTCTGTACCAACAAATAAGGATCACTCCATTCCTTACGACACCTTGTTCATTTCACATGCTTGAGCTCGAAGCACCGGAGATCACCCACATTTTCGGAGATGGGGACATTTATGAATAAGCAAGGCCTGAAAGCAGAAAGGACCCCGAGAGCTGGGCTCAGACACGAAAACCTCAGTATGTACTGCCGTGACACGAGGCCAAAATTCAGCACCCCTCTCGGCAACCCCCCTAAACTATCCCACACAGCACGTATTGCATTTACATAGTGATTTATCACAGGGCGCGGGCATGCTGTGCTGATTGCGGCCTCCCCGTTTTCATTAGGGGGTGACGCTCTGTCCACAGAAGCCGCATTGTGTGCCGAACACGGGGGATTGTCAGCCAAAACGGCAGGGGCAGAACGCTTGCGTGAAGGTGGACATTGTGTGCTTGTTTTGACAACCTCGCTGTGCAGCTCTCTGGATTTCCTATGCTGTCGGCAGCTTCTCTTTTTTTTTGCCATCTTTGTCACTTAATGCAAGCCTAGGCTATTTAGTCTGAAGCGGCATGGGGGACTACCCTACTAGAAGGAAAGCGCTGCCCCCTGCAGGATATTTTAGTAATGCAACAGGCTTACCTTCCCTTTATCACTTCACCACTGTATTTTTCACTCAAATTTGAGTAACCACGCATAATAAAAGCTTAATATATGAAACTTGGTGCATTAAGTGCACAATTTTTAGAATGAAATCTTAGATATTTTGATGAGCCAAAACCTTGTACCGAGAAACCCATTAAATTCAGTTAAATGCTTAATACATATTTAAACACATTCTATCCATTCATCTTCCCCCATGCATTTATCGCTTATTGCCGTTTGCCTGTGGCCCATCCCAGGAACAATAATGCATACAGAAAAAAGTCTATCATAGCAAAAAATAATCTCGTCATATCACCCAAATTCAAAGTCTGATTGATTGTTTTCATCTCTGACATACTTGTTCCATGTGTCCCCTCCCACTCTCTCCGGTCCAGCAACCAATAACTACTGGCCATTTCTTGATTCCATATAGAGACTGTTGAGAATCATGCTTTTGCTGCTGTTGGACCAAAACCTTGGAACGATCTGCCCCTAACTCTCAGAACTGCCCCCTCGGTTTTTATTTATTGTAAGGCACCGATCGATTGAATTCTGAGTTGTTTGTCCTTATAAACGTTTGTCTCTTTGACCATTTCACACTGAATATGTGTGTCTTTTTGTTCATTTAATATTCAGTTATGATTTTATGCCTGATGTTCAGTCTTTCTACAGCTTTGATGTATCCTTCATTTGTGATTATCAATACATTTGTCTTTGAAAATGTGCTACACAAATAAACTGATTGGTGACTGATTTCCACTCAATGACAAGAAAATTACATTCTAAGCTAATATATTTTGAGGAACAAGAGTAACAGTAACATTGCCTCGTATAAGGATTTGTGAACAGCAGCAATTTAAAATATTAAGCAAAATGTTCTCAGGTAGCTGATGGCAGATATAAATCCTGTACCATTTGCATGGGATTTCTCTGTGATACAATTTGCTGACTGATCTCGCCCTCTGGTGGCCAGGCACAGAAGTTTACATGTCTGTGGAAACTTACAAGTCCACAGGTACTAAGAAGTGCTATTCAGTGACAGCAATTTAAAAAAAAAAAAAAAAAACCACAAATAACCAATCTGAATGTGATACAGGAAGAGATTCTTTAAAAATGACAACTGCTCTATTAAGCAAAGATTTTGTTTAAGAAGATCACCAGAAAAAAGGTGAAATGCATGAATAAGTTGAAAAACTTTGAGTCTACACTGACTATTTTTCAATAATAAAAAAATATTAAAAAAAAAAAAAAAAAATCACACAACATCTAATGAAAACGTGTGTGCACATTTGTCTACCTTGAGCTAAAATAGAACTGGGTCAAGCTGGCAGACAAAGCCCCGCCACGCTTCACTCAGATGACTATGGGGCCTGGGGAGGGGGCTGGGTCAATCAGGCCGCCTGTCAAAGACCCGCTTCACAGCTTCAGCGGGTGGTCAGAGCCAACAGCAGACTCCCCAGCAAGCCGCCGGCTGGCACCGGTGCTGGCCTGGACTCACTCCTGGCAGAACTCCTAGTGTTGGATCTGCCCTGGCACACTACACCCCACCCCCCACTTTGCCACAGAGCAGCTGGTCAGAGTTTGAGTCAGACCATCAAGTCCTGTCATGTGCTGAAACCTCCCTGCTCACACAAACTCGCAAACTTTCCTCAAGAAATGAAAGCTTTAAAAGGAAGACGACAAAACCATCCGCTTGATTTTCTGCATCCTGTGGATGGGGAGGGGAGGGGGGGGGTTTCCCCAAGTGACTGGTTTTGATTGGCACTGAGCTCCTAAGTGCAGTTCAATGATGTTACAGTGATGCCCTGAAGACTGCAAATTCACCAGAAAAGTTAGAGTGGCTGCAATTTCCTCAGTACCCATTTCCACATTGCAGCGATTGCCATACCTCATAATTACACATCAAGGGCATGTTCAATGACATGCTGGGGTGCAAGATGCTTGAGAAGGAAGTACGACACATGATTTCAAAGTTTATTTAAAAACTGAGATCCTCTGTACTTCTACTCCATTAAGCACCTTCAGTCCACTCCAACCTGCCACCACTCGTACCACAGCTACTTCTGAAGCCAGCAGCTCTCCCACTACACATCAGGTACCTAAACACAGCCTTCTTTATTCATATCCTGTCATTTCCAGTTCATGTGCACTCAATATATGTTTGCTACTTAAGACTTAAAATTTGTCCCTGTTAATCCAACAGCCTCGGGCTTAAAATTTAGGTTCAGAAATTTAACCCCAAAATACATACATTCATAATTGTCATATAAAATATCCCACAAAGAATCAGGAATCCCAGCCCCCCCCCACTCCCATGACATGAATTGATGACGACATAATCATAATAAAAACAGGAGTATGCAGCTCCATACATGAAAAACGCCACTGTAACCTTGTCTGACTTGCCCCTAATAGAAGGAATTCCACATCTCAGTCTGTCCCACCGCTCCACACAGGTACAAATGTGCACAAGGTATATAACAGGTATATAACAGATCAGCACTTTGTGTAAACAGAATGTACAATTTTAGCAACGGGAAAGCAAATCATAGAGGAAGATGTCCAATACGCCTTCTTTAGTGCACCTGAAAATTCTCCTTTATTGAATAACCTGTGTGAGCTGCAGAAGGGATTTATAGAATAAAAACTAGGTCGTAACACACGCAAGTCGTCCAACTGTTCCACATAGCTGATGCAACTCTTAAGTGTAATTAAAAAGTCCAAAAACTAAATTTAAGGAAAGCACATTATCAAACTCAGCTTGTCATTTGAATCTAGAGAGAAAATGTAATACAAGAGTATACTGTAACTCGATGTAGTTCAGGCTACTGCCAAATTTTCCTAGAAGTACCCAAATACAGGAGGGTCAACTGTATCTGTATCACAACAAAAGCTGCAGGCAACACACAAAGGCCAGCAGACACAAAGTTTAGTAACTCACGATTGCATAAAATGTGTACAGTGCAGGTTCGATTGCAGTGTACAGTGCAGGTTCGAAGGACACCAAGAGTGTTTATGGCAGACTGTCATGTGATATCTTGCAGTGATCTGTGTATCTTGCATTTCATTTGCTTCAATTGCCAAGGGGATCAAAGGTACCAAAGAATTTAAGACAGTTTTTACAGATCACGGGATGCCTCCCCTATGACATGGCAGGGTTCACTGTACAATACGTAACTTGTGTTGTCAAATATTAAAAAGGTAAGTCTACTAAACCTTACAGAATCTCAATCTCAAAATCTAGCACAAATGAAAAAGGAAGATACGTATGGTTATCAGGCAAAGATTTTTAAAGACTCTTTTTCCTGAATAGACACAAGAGGGCACTGCTGAGATTCCACAAACTGTAGATAAACAGTAGTCTGAACCGAATCAGAGTCGATGGAGATCACTGACAGCTGAAAGTCCCAGCTCAGTTTGAGGCCAGATGGAGATATGCGCAAAATTACACATTCTAAAACTAATTTTGTCTGTGAGGGCTGTTAGTCTACCCTTTTCAGAGGTAGCCTTGTACTCTACACAAGGGCTGTTTCCAGAAGAAAATACAGGAATGTTTATCAGCATCTTCACACAAAATGTACTCTGCAGTCTTCCACCAAACAGCAAGTGCCGATGCAATTGTCAAATAAGCTTTACAGTGGTTTTCCATGCTCCATGAGCCTACAGATATTAAAAAAAAAAAAAAACATCAAAATGACAAAGACATTAAATGTTTACCCAAGCTCTCAAAGGACTTAAATGATTTTACACATCTCTGCTTTGCACTCAGGATCAGCTCAAGAGAAAAGTTGGTGCCACTGTGCTTCTAATGCAAGCACAAAGGAAAGGGAAATGGAAACAACAGCATTTTGTCTGTGTGTGGTTAAGCTGGCTTAGATGAGCACTGCAGATTCACAACGGCTTCCTGTATTGCATACCAATTAAAACAATGCAAGACTACCTGCTGACAGAAGTCTAAGGCATAAGATGGAAAGACAGGACAACAACCCAGGTTACACTCTTAAGAAGCCTTCTTCCAAATGATTCATGATGGCACTGAGCCCTTGCAAATCAGAGGAAAGACTGGTGGAACTGCCATGTGCAGTGCTGTTAAGAGAAATTGCATATACAGCCATTAGTATGATGAAGGCACATTAACCAAAGAAACTTGGAGAAGCCCGGATCCACCAAGGTGCAAGCAAAAAAAAAAAAAAAAAAAAATTAAAAATCACCCAACCCTTTCTGGAAAGAGCCACGTAAGCTTGTCCAAAAAGTTACCTTTCGTAATAACTCATAAATACTTAGAAGTGACAAAAACACCCTGACACGCTAAATGACAGGGGGCAAAAACACGCTAAATTACACCTGATGGGGTTTGATTTAGCGTAGAAAGCAGGGATATGTCATAAACAAACAAGCCACATATGTCCCTACTATGGAGGTAGACATTTTATTTTGGGAACAAAACATTTTACACGGTTGCAATCTTTTCAATTCCCTTATGATCTCAGCAAAGTTAACACACATTCAACCTACAATTCCTTATTTAAATCAGTGCTTTGCTGAATGAGTTTACTCCTGATAATGACCTGTTAGCTGAACCGGTGGACCCCCTTTAGAAGAATAACATCGCTTTCTTGTATTCCCTTTTGAATTTGCCATTCAAAAAAAATCTCAAATCACATCACACCTGCATGTATAGCTCAAGCTGTAAGGAACCTGATCAGCCAATGGACTTTTGGTCACCACTGAACAACTTTCATCCTGGTCACATGTTGCATGAATGCCAGAAGTGGCATAAAAATCTTATCAACCCCATGCCATGTTTTAATAACGTAAATTGTAGAAATACAACAAAATAGCATTACCTTATCTGGTAAACTGGTCCTCTTTTATATCATTCGCTTGCTCCGTCTTACTGCAAGAAAAGAAAAAAAAAATAATAATAAAGTTATTCCACTCCAATAGCATTACACACTAGTGCACATTAAATTGTTAATTCAGTCATTACCACATGGAATAATTTATAACCTGGAACGCATCCACCAAAATGTGCTGTTCCTTTGACTTCCTTCCCTCCGGGTTAAACACATTGCTAAATTATTCAATGCCGTGTAAGTGATATCGCTGTCCTTGCCGACAAAAGAAGATGATTAGAAACACGTCCTCTTTAGGCTATGTTGAGCTTACCCACATACCGAATATCAAATGACTGTCGGGGCTACTGAACCGAAGTTAACGGTTACAAAACACAAGTGGTTTTCAAAAGTCACAGGTTGTAATCAATTTTCTAGCGAGATTTCCCACAAACATAAAATGTGTCAGATACCATGATTTACAGTTGTTATCAATAGTGTTGGGTATCTCAAAAGGAACAGAAAGGCTAGATGTGCTGCAGTCTTTCTGCATGTTTTCTGGTTCCAGACTTTTCAAAACCAAATAGAGGTTTAAAAAAAAAAAAAAAAAAAAACTGTGACAGCCACTGCATTATAGACAAAGTCTGATTATCAAGAAAGTTTTCAAAGCTATATTTGCCGGTACAATGATGCCACCAATCACTAGGCAAGCAAGCCTCAGCTACAGGATTTCAACCCCATTCTGAACTAGACTATGATAAATGAAGGTAATACAGGGACATGCCAGCTCAACTAAACCAAAGACTGATTTGGCTGAACAGACAAGCAGCACAAACTGATCAAGTGTTAACAACAACTTCTGACAAGCAGCAAGACAATCCGTATTGGTATTTCTGTTCAAGCAGGGCTAGAAGACAACTCATTATTGCTGCTGCTCAGATGCTCAGACATGTTTTCCAAAGCAATATTCACACCTTCAATTTATGTAACTGGATTTATATTTTCTCTGGTAGGTATCTTCTCAAAATGGCAATTCTCTGTAGAAAGTTTATTATCACTGATACACAAGATAAAATCCTTGACACCAAAGAGCATGATGGGACCTGTAATTCTTTAGTGTTTTAATACAAAGCATTACAAAAATATTATGATTTCCAACACAGGCTGACATTTTCAACATAATATAAAGCAGTCCTCCACTTCCCCCCCCTTCACTCACAATTTCTAAATGGAGAAGTACCACACTCTCACTATAGCACACGGTACACCAAAGCACACCACAGAACAACAAAGGCGGCAAACGGATTGTGTGGCAACCAGCCTGTAAGATCACTGCTGGTAGGGCAGTTTCCTTATATGGAATTGTCCCTTTCTATTGGGTGACATTACAACCAGTCAGACCTCCCACACCACACTACACAAATTGCCTAAAACAGTGGTCAAGAAACTGGATCAAAAGCTTGCCAGTTCAAATCCCAAAGAAAACCACGAGTCCATCAACATATGATGGGATAAACCTTCATGACGGTGGTTCCAACATAATGCGACTGTGACATCAGCATGGTCCACATGCTGAGCAATTGATTTTTTGGAATAAACACAGTTTTTGGTTAATAATCTAGTTTAAGCAAGTCTAGCACTTAAGCAAAACATCCCAGTTTTTGAAACAAAGTATTTTCTGCTGACTAATTGCTAACATATTACCTCTATACACTCAGTGACAAAAAAATAAAAAGTAATGGTCTGATTTGGATGTAATTTGGTATATGTGCAGACCAACGATGGGTATGTAAATGCTTCAATTTGCAAGAAGCTGGCGCGTCTAGTCAAACACAAAGGACGTCTCGTAGAGGCATTAGACAGCATTACCAGCACTTGACAGATTTGATATGGGTGCCATTGTGGATTTGCATGAGGCCAGGTGGTCGTATAGTGCAATTGCTCAGCATGTGAGGTAGGGCTTGCACATTGAAATATTTATTCTTTCTGCGATATATATTGCGATATTGACATTTAAAAAATCTAATTAATTCAATAGCTCTATTACAGGGGTATTCAACTAAAATTTAAAGAGGTCCAATTAGAGAAAATTTCTTGAAGCAAAGGTCCGGGAGATCATAATGTCTATTTACTGTGATGTATATTTAAGTAGCCTATCAGTTGTATCAACATTGCATGTAATCAGTACCTAACTGTTAAATCAAGTTAATTCAGTACAATTCATTTTTAGATGTCTGTATACATATGTAACAGTTCTTACCTTGTAAATAGTCTGCTTTTGTATTTAATCGTGTAAATGCACTTTCGATGTAGATTTTAGGTTTATAATGGAATAATATAGATTTGCCATAAGATTTCCTGCGCAAGTCTGAAATCATGAGTAGCATGCCAGATGCTGAAAACATACATTTTGTGTTTCACCCGAGTTGATTTATAACAGATAACAATACTTTACAGTTGTAAAAGAGTGGAAAATTTAGAAACATGAAAATCACCAATAAACTATTTCTATTTGTCCAAGATGTTGTATAATACATACTGTATTTGAAAACTTTTCAGCTGTATGATTTAAGGACAGATCAGCCACTCTGTTAGGAACATTACAGCTTTTTGGTCGCTTCGCTGCTGTTATTAACAGTAACAGCACATTAGCGCAGGCAAAGCACTGCATATGCCGAACTAAGCTTCGCGGTTAAAGGCATTTGACATTCATTTTGGTGGGAAGCGACGGTTCTAGTGTTAAACCAGTACTGAAAAGACTACAAACGCTGCACCGGTTAAAATAGAAGCGTCCCATCAGGTTTAAACTCATAATTTTCTGTTTTGGCTATTGGTCCGGGTCCGTATGGGACAGCTTCTGGGTCCAGACCCGAGCGCAATCCACCTGCTAGTGACCGCTGCTCTATTGCTATAATTAATCATTTTATAAAGATTGAATTGATTTTGCCCAAATATAATGATAATGACTACTTAATCAGTACTAAACAATGCATGAACATTAAACTAAGGAAGCTTATTGCATATGGGAGTTAACATGAGTGACAAAATATCACTGGGAAAAATGGTTAATGCTGGGATCGAGAATGTTTGTGATTGGTGGTTCGTTCTGTGATCAACATGTTTGTTAGCTGCCGGTGCAAAGCTGTGTGTCAGCCTTTTATCCAGAAACCTTTAAATTAACCTTAATTATATCACAGACTTTTGTGGATTGTTTAAGAATAAGAACAGCGTGACATTTGCTAGTTTAGCAAAAACACCAAAAGTGTTGTCCACATCTCTTAATTTAATTTGCGTTACTTAACATCGCACATCCTGCAATGTGACTACTGCATGTGTGTACATTGCAATGACGACGCTGAAACGATATATCGTGCAGGCCTAATGTGAGGCATGCAAATGTCATAGTCGTCCAATGTTGGAATCAATGGGCATGTAAAGGGATCCACACACGTCGGGAAGGATCCGGGTGCCCAAGACAGACCACATCGAGGGAGGATTGTCATATTGTGTGCCAAGCATTACAGAACCCCATGACATATGCGCCTGCCATCCGGACACAGGTACTGGAATCTCAACACCCAGTGTCATCCCCCAGTCGACGACTGATATCAGCTGGACTATGGGTTCACTGTCCCATGCGTAGGCTGCCGTTAATACCAGTGCAGAGATGGCTGCGTTTGGAGTGGTGCCATAACAGGGAGGCATGGACTGATGACGAGTGGCGTCCTACCATGTCCAGTGATGAATATCGGTTCTGCATTATCACAGATGACTGTGATATGTGTGCGTATGGCAGTGGCGAGGGCAGAGGACTAATCCTGCCAATGTTGTAGAGACACACACCAGCGTTGCGTTACTCCTGGCATCATGGTGTGAGGAGCCATAGGGTATAACTTCAGGTCATCTCGGATAGTGATTTGGGGGACTCTGACAGCACAGCGCTACGTCAGTGACATTCTGCGTCCATATATCTTACACCGCCTGAGACAGCACCCAGGTACAGTCCTTCAACAAGACAAGGCCCATCCACACACATGTGTCTATGGACTGCCTGCGTCATGTTGAGGGCCTCCTGTGGCCAGCTAGGTCCCCTGACCTTTCCCCAATCGAACATGCGTGGAAACAGCTCAGACGTCAACTCAGACCCAGTGCCAATCTACAGGATCTTGAGGGCCAGTTACAACAGCTGTCGGCCAAATTGCCGCAGGAGATGATACAATGGCTGTATGATTCCCTTCCTCACCGTAACACTGCAGGTATTCAGGCCCGAGGGCATGCTACAACCTACTGACATGGGACCAGCAGTGGGCTCATACTGCCAACTGTTAGTTTGATCAGATATTATAAATCACTACAATACAGTCACATGACCTTTCACTTTGCAATATATACTCAGTGACAAAAGCCCAAAGCCACACGCTAACTCCCCTACCTAGCTGCTAACAAGGGTCACCACAACCGCAGCACTCCCCATGATGAAAGCAGATAGAATAAGGCACAGAGAATAACTTAGTCTCATTTACTCATTTTAATTGTTTGCAACTGCCTCCGCCAGCACACTAATTAAATCTTTAACGGAGGGGCAATAAAATTCATCAAAAGGATAATACTGAAGTCCGTACACAAACTACTTCAAGAAGCTGTTAATCTGCAGAGTATGTCACCTGACCAAGTGCACCTGATGTAACAGATTGGTTGACGGTGAGTTTGGGGGGAGAGACAGTGAGGGGTGGGGGGAAAGACTGGCCAACCCAGTTCTGTTTCTGTAAACACAACCACCTTATGAAGAGCTGGTGGTTTCTATGGCAACAAGAGCCCTTCTCATTTAAAATGTAACATTAAGTATGGGAGGGCTGTCAAGCACACTTTTACAAGGGTGAGCCAATTTCTAAATTATTTGCTTTTGCTTAGCTGGTATAGCTATGTTAAACTTATACTAGACATCTTTGCAGAAAGGCAAACTTTAATTTTAATGCCTCGAGTAAGTGGTATATTAGGGTCATCTTACATATGCAAAATCCGTCAGTTATCTTTAGAGAACTTTCAGAAATGACATCATCAGATCAGAGTAACTCCTGCTTAAAACATGTGATAAGTCACCTCAAGCATAACGAAAGATTGACGCACAGCTTTCATTCGCTTGAGGTAGCAAAAAGCTCCAGATAGATGGCGACAGACAAACCTGTGACTGCCAAACAATGGGCCACATTGAAAACCTGTGAATAGCAGCCCATCTAACTAGCCTTTGAGAACGTTCAAATGGCTTTGTGTATTGTCCAGGTCATTTACATTCCAGAACATAGTTATTGTTCAGGGCAGTTCTGTTTTTTTTTTTTTTTTTTGGAAGGGGGGGGGCAGCCAGCTGCATGAAGTTGTGGTGTTGAATCCCAGTGTATTCTTATTATAAAGTGACCCTCATTAGTTTCAATGATTGATACAGATAGCAAATTTTTCCTTTGGTAGTGCCACGCTTCTGGTGCTTTTCCTTTTAAAGAGAGATGGGCTGATCCACATTTTTTCAGTTCCAATCTGATTACGATACACAACTGCCGATACCGATACACAAGAGCTCTTTTTACTTCAAAATTTTAATAAACATATTATACATTAATATTTTAAAACTATATATGCGGATGGAAAAAATGCATGCCAAAATATCTTTAATTATGTTACTAGAAACATGCATACCATACTGTTCCACCGTGTTTGTACATCTTGATTTAAGCGTTTTTGAGGCATTTGCTGTTAAATCTGAATATCTTCCAAGCAAGAATATGCAAGTGGTGAATGCTTAAAATGCCCCACAGTGTTTCTCCCGCTGGAAACAGCGTCACTTACACTTCGCTGCGATCGCAACCCCTCATGTATCACAAGCTGTGAGTGTGCAAAACAGCCCAAGCTAGAGACTCAAATCATACATTGCTTTGTCCATATCACTCTCGTTGTCTCGCACAATTGCATGTGCTTTGTTTAGTGAAATTTTCCACTAAATGCTACTCTTACTTCCTAAAACTTTGTTTTTATAAAGACTGCAAATTGCGGTGCTATTAGTTGCAGTTAAAAGCGTAAAATACCTCCAGATCAGCACATACCCTCTTATCTGATGTTATGCTCCCCCTAATGCAAAGGGTATGATGTCACAGCAGGCAAAAGTCACTGCGCTCACACCCACTGAGGGGCAGCGTTAGTGTTTAGCTTGAATGCCGCAAAACACACATCTAAAATGTGAGTTGTTGTGCGATTGATTGTACAAATATACTATAAAATATACATGAAATTGGAGCTCTCTTTTTAGAGACTACCAAAACCTAAATAAGTATGTATCGGATAGGCCTGACGCGATAAATGATAAATCAATTAATTGTGTGATAATTAAAATGAGGTTGATAATTATCGGGGCCGGAAAAAATTTCATTTGCACGCTTCTTTGTTTTCCTCGTGTCTCCCTCTACCAAATGGGAATAATCGGGTCTTTTTAGCAAACCGGCTCATTTGGCTCAGCTCACCAAGAAGTCTTGGCTCTTCTGGCTCCTAAATGGCTTTTTAAAAAAACCCGCCCCTCTCTTCATTTAACCTGATGCAGATTCACGTGACCTGATTTGAGCTTGTTAAAAATAAGACTCCACCATGTGGGCGGGCTTTTTCGGAAGACAACATGTTCTGGCCAATGTCGTCCTTAATGTTGAGGCAGCTCAAAAACCTGGACAATTCTATAAGCATTAAAAAAACGGCTGTTGAACAGGAGCAGGCTCCCATCGTTCACTAAAAAGAGTCGGCTCAAAGAACCGTCTCATTCGCGAACGACATCACTAGTAATGAGGCGTGAACTCTCATGTCAGTGGGCTCTCTGCTCGTCAGCTTCCGCGTTCATGGAAATGCGGCTCGCTCATTTCCGGTCTGTGAAAATGGCATTGGTTTATACATGTCGTTTACAGGACTTGCCCAAACTTATGATCAATGACGTACATCGCTTTTGTAAACCCTTCTCCAAAGTACGAACGAGTAAATTAGAGAAGGGCTTTAAGATGTTTGCCTTGTCTTACATCCACAGATATGAAGGGGAGTCTTATTCGTTCAACTTTGTGGCTGGCGTTAGCTATAGCTTACACTAATAGACGTTACTCCCAGACAGTGATAGTGTATGCATGTGGTAACTATGTACTATAAACATCCCCAGTCATTCTAGCGGAGAATGTTTAACTTAGTATGTTCTATATGTGCTTAAGTACACATTGTGTTAAGCTGTGCTCGCTATTCTTAGTGTCAAGCAGAAACACGGGAACAGGAGAGGTTGCTGCTTCAGCTCCATAAAGAAGCACGACAAACATCACAGTGTAAAAGTATGGCAGCACTGGTAATTTTCAGAGTTCTAATTAAAGCTGTTCCATATTTAGATGTGTGTTACAAAGGTTCAGATTCCAATCCGAATATCGGATTGGCGCATCTCTACTCCTAAGAAACCAAAGCATTGTACCCTGTTGTCTGACTTAGGATCCAAGATCAGCACTCATTCCCTGGGCATCTAGTAAAACTCCAAAGCAAAGTTTAAATGCAAGAACTTCTTAATACAAGAAATATAGATATAATTTCTAATACAGCATACAAAAATTCAACATTGCTGAAAAAACTTTAAAACCATTATAATGCTCATCAGGTGCAGCAGGGGATTTAGACTCACAAATTACAATCCAGAATTCAACTTAATTTCAACCATCAGAATTGTGAGTTTACTCTTAGACATAATCTATGCTTATGTGCACCATAAGTATACCAGCAAGCATTTTATAATGCAAGCCCCAAGTGTGTTGCATAACCCCATTTTTTCCATTCCTGTAGATGGCATAAGGAAGACAAGTTCACATATGCAAAATTGCCTGGACTCACTGCTCATTTATAATTGCATAGCCAGACACCTCCAGCCTATTACTGCATAGTTTCATCAAATTTGTTGATACCACAATCATATGCCTAATTACCTACGACAATAAAATGACCTACAGTGAGGATGGTAGGGTCACCATGGGACTGCAGTCTACTGCAATGCATGAAGGAATGGTTCAAAAAGTGGCAAGTCTGGCTATATTTAGGCTAACACTGTCGATATGTAATGATGCTTTTAATTTTGCAGGTGGGAGACACTTGTCCACTCAGATGTACTGTATGATACACAACACTCCTACAATATACTTGTGGTGGATATGGATTTAAGTCGATTTTATATTTGAGGTTTTAAAGTCACCCCTTGGGATACAGACCTTGCAGCTATGAGGCGCACTCTACAATGGAGTGAACAAGTTAAATATTAACCACAAACTACTGCAAAAGCAGTCATCTTCATTTGGGCCACAGGGTCCACTTAGAGGGCAGGCAAAACAGAAGGACAAAAGAAAGCAAAACCAAGACAATCCCATGAGAATCCTTAAAAACAAAAAAACACAGATGCACAGTATCAGATAATATAAACAGTATAGGCTCTGGACCCCTGCAAACCCTGCATTGGACAAGTGGGTATAGAAAATGGATGGATGGATATTGGTACAGATTGATATCTGCAAAAAAAGAAAAATCAAGACATTAGCATTGGCTCGAAGTGTCAGAATTGGTCAATATTTAACCTTTATCACAGTAGAAAAAGTTAGGAATTATGTCACTCATTCACCACTTAAAAAAATCTCAAAGTACCAGCCTACAACATGTTTTTAATTAAATTATTAAATTTGGTTAATTTCCCACAGAATAAAAAACAATGTCACGTCATTCTGCTAATCTACACCGGCAGTTTTATGACGGACAACCCCCACCGTCAACACAGCAAGTGGCTCAGAATTTAGCTAGTCATTGGTATCAATGACATTAGACACAAATATAATGTTATTGTTGAGTCAATATTAAGAATTATTCAAGAAAAAGGAAAAAAAAAATTAAAGGAAAAAGGTAACAGAACAAAACAGCTTTTTAAAAATTATTTTGCAAAATTGTGTTAATTGAAATTGTTGTAGATGTGACTGATTCATTCTTTGTTTGTAGTTTATTCATTCTGAAGTTTATTACTGCTTTTGCATGAGCTCTTCATATGCTCCCCAGACCAATCATATCATTTTCATCCTTGTGGTTGTACTCACTCAGACAGTGTATGAGAAACTTATCATAATTAGTAAGGAATAAAACAGTGAAGAACTGGACACCAAAACATTTGCCTGTATAGAAATATTCTGTATTCCACAAAGACGATGTTGAGAAAAAGTAACCGCTTTGTGTGGGCACCATTCTTGACATAAGTTGACCGTCAGTCAAATTAGACAGAATCAATTGATAAACAAGTTATATTTGGCTATATATTTAACTCCTTTTATGTTTTAGAAATATTATAGTATTTATGATAAAGATTTCATGTCAAAGTAATTTTTTCCTAGTATGGTTGAATCACCCTAGTTTCATGGTTACTTTTAATGTTTTAATGTCCTTTTGCAAGCGGTATCTCATTTTCTATGGAAATAAACCAAGTAATCTATAAGCTAGATAAGTGTTGTTAGGTTTATGTTGTTAAAAATAAATAGGCATTCGCCATAACTGCTGAAGGCAATATTGTATGCTACTGCACCCTGAGCTATCCATTCAGTTTGATGTGTTTCATTTTAATTTATTCAAGCTACTTGTAAAAAATGTTTTACATCATCCTTTAGCAGTGACAACCATTATTTCACAAGGGAAAAAATGAATATTTTGATCCATACACAAAATGCTCCTTGTGGGTTGTGGGGTTAATCAAATTATTTTTAAAATTTATCACAGGAGAAATTCAACTAATAATACTACCTGAAATGCCCATCCCTGTTATCGGTATTGGTCAAAGATTCCACATTATTGCACCAACTTTTAAATCTGTCACCTGATTTTCACAGCCAACATGAGAATTGGGAATTCCGTAACTTCTCTGACTAAAACATTACTTGAAGTTGTCATTTCTCAACAAACAAACACGTTCACGTCAGAGGAAAAGAACAGGCCAATAAAAATGATACTGAAGATGCACTACCCTGAGTTGGCCAGCATAACCATCTGAACAAGGCGGCCCATTTTAATCTTAGTGAAATAAGACTAACAGATGAGAGTACAGCAAAGGGCTTGGTGCACCTTTGATGAGAAATATCACACATATGGATATGAGGTAGGATCTTAACAGAAACACCACCCAAAAGCCAATCTGAATGTCCATCTGAAGCCCATTAGCAGAGCCTGGTACACTGATAGCACATACTAGTGCAGTGTTTCCCCAACCCAGTCCTCGGGGAACACTAAACAGTCCACGTTTTTGCTTCTACTAGCAGACTGATTAGCTCCAGTGTGTCCAGTCAATACCTACAAATTGAACCCAGGATGCACAACACATCAAGGTCCTCTCTAAAGTAGGGGGCGGGCAGCTGTCACTACAAATCAAAGAATTTATACACATTCAGTTATTCAAAACAAGTGCAGAATATAAACTGATGCTTTTCCCCAAAAGAACTATTTTTCTATGAAATAATTACCATCTAATTCTAACCATGCAATAAAGAATCTTTTTACAAGAGCAGCCTGTGCAAAAAGGCCTGTGTGGACATTGTCCGATTGCAGCACGCTTACTGGTAGTAATTTCACAGAGAATGAAAGAAGGAAAAAAAAGAAAAAAAAAAAAAAAACACACCTAATGCGGTTTTTACAGAGACAAAAAAAGCTGCTGTTAGCCAGATATTTTGTTTTCTTTATTCAAAGAATTACTCCTGAAAGAAGGCCTGAGCTAAACCCTCCACTTACAGGACACCGGTTTGAAACAATTTATATATTTTAGAGAAGCACAAGCCATTGCGAATCACACTGGCTCTGAAGCACGTTACTTCACAGCTCAAATATGCACGACATACGAAAGAGCAATGCTGTGTGGCTCAAGTGTGCCACTCAGGGGAAATGCAATGGTTGTGAAAGAGCACAAGTTCAGGGGCAGGCCACGAGCAAGGACGACCCTGGCATGGTGACCAAAACGCAACCTCATTGTTAACACGGAGTACCAATAACACACAGGCTGTTTAATATCCATCCCTCCATAAAAGCATTATGGGTTACCTAAATGTTCTATTTGGTTAACGTGCATTCAATTCATGCACTATGCTAAACTCACAGCCAAACAGTGACACAACAAGGCCTCACTAGAGGGATGCTGAAAATCACATTTGACAGTGTTAAAAGCAGAATCCCTTCCACATTTCATGAAACAAGACAGTAACTGCATCCAAATAAACATACATATGGGTGGAGTTTGTCCCTAACATGGCCAAACCCCTAAATACTTTCCACCATCACTGGCCTGCCATTACACCAACCCACTCTCCCCAAAAACACCCGCTGGAACTTATTACTATCCCCAGTCATGACCACAAACAATTTTACCTCCTAGGGAAAAAGACCCCCTACAAATGTTATGAAGCTGGAGGTGGGAGTCAAAGTGGGGGCAGGCATGCAGTAAAAAAAATTAAAATCTACATGCAGAATACTTGAATATGCAAGTGCTGGTATTCAGTGAAGGGCTTCTGTCCTCATGCTCGGGCCCGCAGTCGGTGCCCGCGCTCCTGGTCGAAAGACTCCGCCCACATTCCACAATGGGCCTCAATAGTGCTTCTGTTCTGGGGACTCAAGGCCTCAGAAACACGCCAGCACAAAGGGGCCATGTGTGACTGTGCGAGTACGCATGCATATTGTTCAAAAAGACTGTAAAACCAGGCCTGTGTCAATTCCACTATACCATGACCATTCTGGAGTTTCTAAGAAGACATGAGGAACGGGAGCCCATTTTCAGCTCAATCACACTAAATAAAATAAAATGTCTCAAAGGCAGACTGTACTGTGTTATTCAACTGCCAAAGCAGGCTCAGGGGAACAGAAATTAATAATGGGTTGTTGACTGGAAATCATATATGAGGGAACAAAGGCCTACACTGTTAATTTCCACAACTACTGCACTGAAAAAGAACTGAGATGTTTTCATAGAGAGATTACTTTCACAACCATTTTGATAGCACCTTAAAAGAAGAACTGAGCTATTTTTCACAGGATGACCTGGTGTTCTCTTTAAAGAAAAAGAAAAAAAAGAGGACTGTTCACATAAAAATGGGCTCTGTTTCACAGGCGTGGGTGCACAAGACCCATGGTCGCACGGAGGATGACAGACGCACAAATGCCAGTGGGAACCCTTTTCAAACAATCTCACACCCAAGGCTGTGATTCCGATGAAGGCATTAATGCCATCAGATGAAGAACCCTGCCTCCAGACAGATTCACTGCTTAATGCTTGTACAGATATTAGAATTACAATAACTTCAAAGAAAACTTTAGTGAATGCGTGAAATCTGGAAATCACCCAAAGCTTTATAAATTACCACTACATAAAATTCTGAAATGCTCGAGGTATTTCAATACAAAATATAAAAGTATTTTATAACATCATGTAATTCAAATAATAATACATTAACAAATACCCACTGTACAAAACTCATTTCCTACTCTATTAGCTAGAGATGCACCAATCCATTATTCAAATAGGTATCGGCGCCAATCCAGACCTATTTGATGGATCAGGCATCAGCCATATGTGACAGATCAAAAGACAGATTTAACATGAAATGGGAGCTATTTGTACAATCTCACAACAGCTTTTTCATATTTTAGTTGTGTTTTTGCGACATTCAATCTGAACACTACTGCTGCCACTCAGTTTTTTTGGTAGACGCGAGTGCTATGAATAAAGCAATGCATGATTAGGGAGTCACTAGCTTGGGCTGTTTTGCGCATTTGCTACAGCTTGTGATACACGAGAGGCTGCGATCGCAGCAAAGTGTAAGTGACGCTGTTGCCAACGGGAGAAACATTTTGGAAAATTTTAAGCATTCATCTCTTATGTATAGTCTCCTAAAATACATTCAAAATTGAATCGAAAGCTGCCTCAAAAACGCTTAAATCAAGATGTACACACGAGGTGGAACAGTATGATATGCATGTTTCTAGTAGGCCAATTAAAGATTTTTTGGCATACATTTTCTCATCTGTATTTACCAGTTTAAAAATATTCATAATGTAAAACTGATTTTTATTATAAGATCTTAATGTAAAAAGAGCTATTGTATCGGAATCGGATCGGAACTGAAAAATGTCGATGGGCACATCCCTACTATTGACCCTGACATTTCAACACAAAAGATTTGCAGAGGCCAAAGACAGAAAAAAATGAACCATAAAACAGGAAGCTCGCCGAAATATCTACAGGCAGAAAGAAAAACAGGAGAAGTATGGTATTAGAGAGGAGCAAGGCCGTCCATTATCTCTGGAAAATGTGCCTCATCTAATTTCCGTTTTTACCTCTACTAATAAATAAATAATAAATAAATTAATAAACTTGTATGAATCTTGACTCAAGGGAAGCCAATAACGCTGCAAGTTCAGATCTGATTATGGATGCCTACCAGTTCAGGACAAGCTCAGATGTTGCTTAAAGCAAAACCTTCCGAAATGAAAGTTATTTCCGCCTGAACAGGTAAAACTATTCGAGAAACAAACACCAAAGGGTGTCACCACACACCAGATATAAAAAACAAATCAGGAAAAGGCACCGAGACTCCAATGAAAAGCTCTCTGGGGATTAGAACATCATCCAGATGGCTCTGGTTGGCGGCCGCAGCAAACACCATCAAGCACCGGGGTCGGCTTTAGCCATCTGAGCTGTAAGGGCTCTCATCTGTCCCAGTTATCAGCTTGACTGGCAGGCCTGCAGTTCTCCCACCAAATAACTTCACGATTACAGTTCTGTTCAGTGCAACCGATGGGAGAAAGCATGAGACAAACCTAGAACCACTCTACATATCAGGCAAAAATGCTGCTGAGAATATTCTGAGCCCATAACTAATACCATCTTTCCATATAACAGACAGCACCCATATCTACTCAATCCCATTCACCTAACCAGTTTCAACACATCACAGCTACCACCTTTGAATCTTTGGTAGTGCTATGGCTCAGTTTTAAAAACTCGATGGGAAATTCAGTTCCCTAGAGAATCTATCCCAGCTATAAGGAGCGGCACATTCAATAATCATCACTCTGATGAACTAATGCCTTAATGAGCCAGACTACAGCAAGGCAGTTCTGGATGTGAAACTGATGCATGCTACTATACTATGATGCTACAACCAAATAATATGCTGCAGAAACATCTCTTTCATTTACTTGCCTAGGTTAAAAGCCATTTTCAAATCACGTGCCATTAAAGTTGGGCTCCCGGCTGACTGTGACCCTGTACTGGATAAGGAGCTATGGAAGAGGAATGAATGAATGAACGAATGGATGGATGGATGGATGGATAACAAAATTCTGGAAAATATTTAACAGAAATTCACCATATGTGCATTCTATACAACAGCACAACCTATGAATCAAGTTAAATCAGATTTTCTACAAGGTTATTGCCTTTTGTAGGCAACTGTTGAGTGCTGCTGCTACCCAGCGTCTGTTCAGGTGTGGCCTGAAAACATCACTGTCAGGCATCACATTTTTCTAATGTCATATCCTGTTATGCTACAGAAATCTGAGACCAGACAGAAAACCTGAAAAAAACACTTGCTAGTTGCATACCCAGACTAATCACAACTAAACCATGAGAAGCTATTTCCCACACACTCAGAAATACTTATCTTGAATTGCTTCCTACATGGTGTACATTTAAAATAAATGTAGTTAGTTTTTAATAGATAATGCCTTGTTTAAGTCTTCTAAAATGTCAAGCACTAAACTAAAATAAAACACAACTTTGTGTAAAATGTATACACCAACACTTCATAGTCAGTCTTCCTTAAACACAGCAATGCAATCTCATTGGCCACATTGCATTTTTTTCAGTTTCTAAGGCCACTGAGTTCACGACAACCAGTATAACAAGCCGTCACATACATTTATACGCAAGATGTTTACACTTCAAATAAATTACATTCTTGTATTTTCTCAACTTTAACTTTTACTCATAACCAAAACCATGAGGAAAATTTGAGAATGTTACACACATTATGCTTGATTTTGCGAGGAACTAGTTCAACACAAATGTTTACATTGATCACAACAGGACCAGCAAACATCCCTGGATTTCTTAGATACAGTCAGTCCATGTTTTTCCCCAAAATAATTTATCTGACAAAGCAGATACAACTATGCATCTGCAAGAGATCCCTAACTTTGTTGATTACTTTTGAAACAAAAGTAAAAAATGGAGTGTGAGAGTGAGTGAGAGTGTGTGTGTGTGTGTGTGTGTGTGTGTGACCATTAAAGGCTCAGCTGTGCTTATAATTGCCTCCCCAGCCAAAGACAGCATTCCACAACAGAGGATCAACAACAGCATCTGACTTCTGAGACAAAACTGAAAACATGTGCAACCTGCCAGTGATTGCAGTGGGTTATGCCAGTCTACATCATTCAAGCGACAATTAAAAAACAGGACACACAAACCCACTGTTCTGCCTGTCCTGAACCTAATGATGGGCCTCCAGGGTAACGTGCCGATCACGTTCCCAGGACTGGTAGGCCGCAGCCGTTCCCTGGCAGGGGGATTTGAGGGAAAGAACAGCTGCTCTGGACTAACCCTGGCAGCAGCAGCCACACAAATTCCTACGTGGATCGCCTGGATTACAGTACAAACTAAAACAAAAAACAAGAGATTTTACGACCAGTCACTGCCGCCCTGTTGATGATTATTTTGCGAAGGACTCTGACATTTAAACATACAAAGCATATGGGGGGGGGGGGGGTCACATAACATCACACATCAACAAGCACATGAGGAAGGGTTCCATAGATAGAAGGATGCATCCAAGATTATCTGCGTCTGTGTGTTCACGTATATCCCTATTTAGGGAGACAAAATGCTCACCAGTATGAAGCACCCAGTAGGCGGATAACCGGCAGCGTTACACGAATACGATCAGAATCGGTTGCAAATAGCTAAAAAATAAATCATCATTTAGAACT
Organism: Mormyrus proboscirostris; assembly: GCA_026779585.1. NCBI lineage: Eukaryota > Metazoa > Chordata > Actinopteri > Osteoglossiformes > Mormyridae > Mormyrus > Mormyrus proboscirostris. The sequence goes on along the minus strand of JAODKF010000118.1, from coordinate 187,468 downwards.
GCTATTGTAAGAAAGCCAAGGAAGCAAAGAAAAAAAAAATAAACAGGCTGGCTAGGATGTTCAAATACCCAAAAGAAATGACTCAATTCTACCGTGCTGGTGAATCCACTTTAACGGATGGCAAGCCACTCGTTTCCTGTTATCATCCGCATAGCTCTCAGCAACGTGAAATAACCCAGCCGCCTAGTTTAGTTACTTAACTTAAACCGACTAGGTAGCCTGATACGGCAGTAGGTGTAATGATGAAAACTTGATCACTATCTTTATTAAGTGTTTTTATTATTGCCGGTACGCACCTCACCGTAAATCACTACACCTTTTGCCGTAAATCAAAATTCTGCCACTAAGTCACACACTATACGCATATTTATAAGTTCTCCCCCCGATACAGCGCGATTTTCCCCGGTCAGTAAACCCCGGCCGGCCGGTTTCCCAGCGGGCCGAGCCCGCCGCGGAGCACAGGCGCCCGGTTCAGGCGGACCAGCGTGACACCGGAGCCCGAGCCACGGTCCGTCACGCCGAGCGCGAGGCGCGCACGAGCACACACACCGGACCGAAAGTCGAGCCTCGAGGGCGGAAAACTTACCGACACGTCCGCCGAGTGAGATATTTACAGCTTCTGACAGAACCCGTTAAAAAGAAGGAGGAAAATCAACCTAAAGCTTCCAGAGCCAAAGACTTTCCCTTGGCGGTTTAACCACACTCACACGCACCAATCTTTTTTCGGTACCCCTCCCTTACATACGCAATCAAAAAGCAGTAAAAACTAACCGTAAGCTCAGATGTTCATTGGTTAATACAGCCAGCAGTCATCTCCAGAACATCCAATTAAACCTCAGAGGGAGGTTTTTCTGGCCAATGGGAAAGTTTCACCTGGTATTGGGAGTTCTTGATGTGAGTTATGCCTTAAGAAGTTTTATTTTCCTTACTGGCACTGGCAAAAAAATAAATTACGCAATTCAGTGCATCGGCATGGCTTTATAAATGACGTACTATAATTAGCTAAATTCAATGGTCGTCTTTGCTTTGTTCACTGTTTATGAAAACCACGACCATCCAAACCTGTTATGAACTTAAATCTGCATGTATTCAGGGATCAACAGCCTGGCCGTACACCGACAAGCATGTCAGTGGCAAAATGTTTTGACTGAGAAAAACCGTGTGAGCTACGCTTTAAAATACAATGGCCATGGGTAAAAATTGCATTTTGATCAAAATGTCCGTCAGAAATCATCATGGTGATGAACCTGTGTAGAGTAGCTTGTTAAAAGTAGATAAAACGAATCCTAGCTGTTTAAACACCTTAGCGTATTTGTATTTCATGGGAAGATTGTTCAAAATAGGTAGCTTAGACTGAAAAACAAATTATTACTCTAAATATATACGTCGCGGAAACGGATTTGATTGTTCCCTGGGTCATCGTATGTAATATTCAACACTGGGTTCTCAAACTCAGAAAACAGGCGGAAGAAGCTAGGTGATAAAGCTGGACACCGTTACTATATACATAGTTCTAATCCCCAAAACATTTTTGTCAATTCATTATTGTAACTCGACTGGTCAGGGTGTGTTGTCTTTTGGATGAGCTGTGCAGAAAGCTTTTCTAAAGGTTACATGATGCAATTTTATATATTTTTTTTTCTAAGTTGGCCAATCAGTTGCCTAACCGAAAGAAATTAATTGCTCATGTAACGTCACTCATAAAACCTACCACATTGTTATCAAGTTTCCCCACTAACTTGTTCCACCATTTCCACACATGTGCTGAAGAATGTCTTTAACCTAAAACTCCCATTTGGATATCAAGTTCATAATAAAAACAATTGAATAGTTTTACATTTAAATAGGGTATTTAGTAATAATATAAATGGTTCGATTACCATTCAAAAAGTTATATATGTATATTTATTAACACAATAAAGCATTTTACCATATTATACCAAATAAAAAATGTAAAAATCAGTTTATACCCACTTTATATACGTCCTCTTAAAATGTTTTTCTTCCGCTCAAGTAAGTAGATTGTTTGTTTCATGGCATCAAAGGCTCATGAAAAATGGATTATTAGGGCCAGGTGACAGGGTGGCATTGTGGGTAGGTGGCATTGTGGGTAGGGCTTAGGGGATCCCTTGCTGTGTGTGTGTGTGGTCTTTCAATTTTCTCCTTGCGCTGTGTGTGAATGTTCATTTGCATACTCTGCCTTCCTCCTGCTCTCCGAAGACACATCGTTAGGCAAAGTACTATTGTGTGTATTTGTGTGTATCGTGACTGTGTGTGTGTATGTAGTGTGTAGTTGTGTATATATTACATTGTGGGGATCCAGTGTTCCCATGATGCAATAAAAACTTAATACTGTAAGCCCTCTCCCCGCAAGGGAAACTCAGTTTTATAAACATGTGAATACAGTCAAAAAACTAAAATAGCCAAAAGTCTTGTATTTTGTTTGGTTGGTTAAGGTTAGGGGTGGGTAGGGGTTAAGGTTGTCGTTGTTTGGAGTAGAGTTTTCCCCATAGAAATAAATGGAAAGTCCCCACAAAAACACAAATACCTGGACCGTGTGTGTGTGTGTGTGTGTGTGTGCGCATTGATATAGACTAGCATCCCTTCCGGGGTGTTCCTCTGCCTCATGCCCTGTGGTTTCTGGGATAGTTCTCCATGACCCTGTGATGAATTAGTTGTTGGAAGATTGATGGTAATTAACAGGACCTGGAAAGGCATGGGGAAGTGTAGATTTGTAAATATCAGTGAGCAGTAATGTTGCTTTAAAAATATGGAAAATTTTAAGAGACAAAGGGAATTCCACAATATCTGCCTGGAGATAAATTAGATTACAGAAATATTGACATTTTCAAATCTATTGAGCTTTGCTCACATTTGGTTTCAAATACAAGCCCAAACAGAAATATCTCTTGATGACACCAAAATTGCTTTTTTGGGAAAGGTTGGGCTAGTTCTGTTTGTATGTGGTACAGTGTTATTTTCTCTTAAAACACAGAAAATGTTAGCCTATGAATAAAGTGAAATTAATATGTCTTTTTCGGCCCTATTCCATATGCCTTCAAAGACAATCTTTTGATTTTGCCAGTAGGGGGCAGTGTTTGTCCAGCATGTACCAATTATGTATAACCTATTCATTGTTTATTGAACTAAAATCGTATTGTGATCAACAGCGATACGCAAAATGGGTATGATAGATATTGTGTTGAACAGTGCCTTATCATTGAGAGCAAAGAGAATTACCTACTGGGATTGCTATTATTCCTTAAGATAAGGGCTGTGTGAGAAAAACCATCCGATTATTTGAAATTCACTGAAAAATAAACCTGGCAAAACAGTGGATGTGCCTCTTGTGATTTTCACAACTTCAGCCTTAAAAATAAACACAATGCCTCTAGTTTCTGAACATGCGTCAAGATAGCAGAGAAGTGGTGGGTGGTCCCAGGCATCTACGCTGGTAAATGCCAGGCTTGCATAGGAGGGGCTTTCTCATTCTCCTAAGTCCAGTATATTCACAGTATCTTCCTCACCAGCCAGGCAGGAAAATGCTTTTTACCAGTACCGGAAATGCCATTTCAGTGTGTGTGAGCTTCGCTGCAATAGAACCAAGAATTCTCTGCCCTGTCTGCTTCCATGGCAACCATTACAGTACAGTCGTCCAGGCTTTTACCAACACTATAGAGATGAGAGATGTACGTGTACCACTCATGCATGACCTTCCCAGAGATATTAAAGGCAAGACAAATGCATGTTCCTGCAGTTAACCATGGTTCACATTACAGATATAGTGATTCAATATCTGAATTACTCAAAGACCTACCCTATTAAGATAACACCTTGTAAGGTTTGCTTCATTTGGAATGTCAAGCAAATCCATGTGGCACAGGCATGGGGGAATGGAACGAGCACTTTAATGAAGTTTTGAGGGTTTAACAAATTGGGGGAAAGGAACAAACACAAATGCATTACCATTATGGCATTAGCTGGTGGGGGGGAGCAACTATCTGGGAAAATATTATGGGCATTAGGCTGCAGAGAGGGGCCTGGGTACATGGTATCTGTGTTGCTTTATGCTGTTCTGTTTGTTTAGGGCAGAGAGATGCAGTTTTTATATATTTTTGGATTTACCCTGCCCCCACAAGTCTATGCAGTCATCCTTGTCTATCAATCATCCTTGTCTATTCAGAAACATTCACAATATAAGTGTTGGGATTCCAGTCCCACAAGTCATCTTCCCTGACAGAACAAACAAAAGGACAAGTGCATTGTGGGAATAAAACTGGTATTTATCACTTATGGCTGAATTCGAGTGTTTCCTCACAGAAGTAGACTGCAAAAATCCTCCCAGGATCCCATTGAGAGAAGGATGTTGTCTTTCTCTCCGAATGACCAGCTGCATTCCTTTAATGCCAGTCTGGCTCTAGAACCAGCCTGCCTCTGAGTCCAAATCAATTATCGGTTCTTTCTGGGTTTTTGGTCTGCTGTCACTGCTTTTGCCACAGTGTCTGCAGCGATGATAAAACAGGCATTTAGAAAAGGTCTACCAAGGATGTTTTGTTTACAACGCCAATGACCAGCTGGCGGTCTACGTCACTGTGGCAGCCTGGGGAGTTACTCTTCTCAGTTTCATTGTAATATATAATATCATGCTGTCTGCGAGGGCCTGGGGATGTTGTCTGTCTAGGGAGAGTGGGTCAGGTGATGTCACCCGATCCCTGTTGGCAGTAATGACTTATACAAGTGTGTGTGCTTCTCTTTTCCCCCAGAAACACCACTACAAGCCCAGCTTTGCACCTGAGACTGTAGTTGCTCCCATGTCCTGTGCTCATCTGAGCTATGTCAAAGCATGGAGGCGTGGCTTGTTAGCTCTGTGCTCTCACTGCGTAAACCTTTAAGGTTTCAGCTTTCATGTCTTTAAATCACGAGCCAATCATGATGCCTAAATACAAATAAAATCAGATGACACCATACAAATTAAGATCCAGCTATAGCTGTAAGACACACTTTTATTACTGCTTAAATTAAATTTGCTTACTATTATTGCTTGTTCCTGAAAGAAAGGTGGATGTTATCTAAAGACTGGAAGGCCAATGAAAACGATGTTTCATTATTGTAATGTGATGTGCAATGTGACAACAATCTATCAAAAATAGACATATACATTTTGTTAACTAACATGGTCTGATGTGTATTACAAAATCCATATATCTAAAGTTTGAAGCCTAGTCCATTACAGGACATGAATAAAAATATACTAAATAAAAACTCCAAGAATAGTTTATAATTTCTGTTTGTATGCATCATCTGTTTATGGTAATCTTAAATGAATGCAGAAAGAATATCTTTATATGCTAATAGCTGAAGTCTGGTTAAAACCAGCACTTCACAGGTGGCTTTCTTCCAGGATCGGAACTACGGTTAAAATATCCTTCTGCTGGCTGTTCTAGAGCTTCCTCAATCCTCAGGAAACAATCCGATGCTGGATCTGGTACCCTTCAACTCACATAACAATTGCCGGTGATATCCTTGGTGCAGTGATTAGGTTCCTGCACCAAAGGGCCATCACACAGTGAACACAAGCCAGCAGGGAGCCTATGGGACTACGGTTGGCTAGGAGGGGGCAATAGCGATTTGGAGAGGGCAGGCAGATGTTAGCAATAACACCTCAGCAGTCGCCGTGGAGCAAAGCGGGCCAGGGTACAAATCGCCAACACTGACACCCTCCGGCGCTATGACAGAGGGCCTGCATTAGCTTATTGCCATAGCCTGTGTGATTCATAGCGCATTCAGCAGTAATGTTGCATCCCGTGGTTTCACAGTCAGGTTATAATGGCAGAAACAGCGCCATACAAACAAACCAGTCGATCTGGACTAGGAGCAACACCCTTTGAGTCACTCATATAATACAGTCACGTAGAGGTTATTAAGCCGTGTTTTTCTCCTTGTTTGCAGAATCCGAGTGATGACAGACCATTATAGTGAGAACTATTTCTTAATAGTTAAAGAAAGGGCTATTTCCATCCGTGCTCCTTAATCAAGTACTCCACTGGAGCATTATGTTGGGCCTGAAGTCTGGCAAATGCAAGGCATAGAAGCTACTGTGCTGTCCGGTAACGCACAACTCTGTCCTTTGAATAGTGAACACACGTAAATATCAGTTTGCAGCTAAATGTTACTCTTATAAGATGCAAATATTCTGAATGTCCTATTCCAGAATCCATTTAAGGCAGCATGTACTGTATGTCTTCTTCCAAAGTGTCACCTAAATGGCACATTAATGTTCACATGACCTGCAATAATCTAAGGAGTCTCCAGGGGGCGCTCAGGTGGCAATAACTGAAATACTACAGAGATGCTTCCTCTGGCTTCCCTCCTTGCTAATATGCTCTTACATGTCGACACTCATTCAGGGCTAACTGAAATAGCTTAGATTTTGATCCTGGTTTTCAGGTTTGGTCCAAGATTTTGGTTTTTTGAGTGTTGTCTGGTCTTACCAGATGTTTCTGCTCAAGAAAACCCTTCATTTTCACGAATAAATGGCAATGAACCTTTAACAGGGCTAGAATCATGGAAAAGAAAATACGGGGAAGTGTCACAAATATTCTCTGGCAGACTGGACAAATATTGCAATTATTAAAGAAAAGATAGGTTGATGAATTGATGAATCAGGTTGCCGATTCATCAATTCATTAAATCTGGAAAAGTACTGTGAGTGAATATAAACAAGATTTCTGGGGAATGATAATGATTTTCTAGAATTGGAATTGCCAGTAAGTTCAACAAAAATGAGTGGTACATCATGACGGCCATTTCAAACCATAACATGATCATGTCTTATCATCACCAACGTGATTTGCCATCATTATTTGACATTCAACCTGTTTATTTTGCGTGAACTATTCTTACCTATTGCATAAAACACAGACACAGAGTTGAGTTTTCGTCGGAAAACTAGCTGGAGGCTTCTCCTCACGTGACATGTGCTTCACTTGGATGGCCATGGAAGGGCCAAGGCAGCATGTCAGCCTTTCCTGTTAAGCCTCATTGCGCAGTGTTCCCACGTTCACATTCTCTGCTGTGTTATTATTTTGTTACCTTTGAGGTGCTCAGCCTGTGGAACGTGGGGGATATCTTCTCCCCAGGCTCAGAGAGCCTCTGGCTCTTGCCTGTCATGGGGCAGTTTAAAGATGGCTTTTCCTTGAAGTCGGTTGAACCCAATTACACCCGGAGCTATTAATCCTCGCAGCAGCAAATCCCCCGGCCTGTCTGCTGGGCCCCCTCACAGGCCCATCCCCCCTTCAAACCCTTCCATGGCACTTTTTTCCAGGAGGTGGAAAGCTCAGGTTTGGTAAAGTACAAATCCAGACCAAGATTTTGTTACAACCAGCCTTTTTAGTATCAAGAGCCACAGTCACAGAGTACTCAACTGGTTGGTTGAAACAAAATCTCGGTGTGGATTAGTACTTTCTGAACCTTCCACCTCTGCTTGTTCCTCCTCTGATTCTGCTGGTCTCTCTTCCTTCATCTCTTCCTTGCATTCTCCAATGCTCTCTCTTCCTCCTCCTCTTGGTTTCTGTTTTTGCTTGCACCCCACTCATCTGTCATTCACTTTTTCCTCTCGCACTCTCTCTCACTCTGCCTCTCCCTCTCGCTCTCCCTCCCTCTGTTATTCATTGTGGGAAGGGAAAAAAGCATCAATGTGAATCAGCATCGGCTGTGTCTCTTTGCAATGGGGCTGCAGAAAAAGAGTGAAATATTCGGCCGGACATATTCTGGCTCCTTCAGTATGTAATGAAAGGAAGGATTTTCGCAAGTTATCAAACAATCGCATCTTTGAACATGTAAACCCTGTGCAATATTTAATGTCTCAATTTCCTAATTGCTTGGATATCTGTGGGTAAGAATATAACTAGGGAAACCTCTCTGCCTTTAGCAAATATTCTGCCTCCTGCTTTTTGAGCTAGTTATCTAGTCATGTGACTATCAATTAGCATGATACATAAAATGAAAAAGGGACCTCTCTGTACTGCATGGCTTTATGATTGCGACACACTGCGGATGGTATGATAACGTCACTTCAATAACTTGTCATGACTAATAGAGCATAATGAGCAACTGTTTCCATCTTTCACATCAGCTTCAGGAGCAGCGCTCAAGTTGACTCGAGTGCCTGTACACATCAAAATGGGTATGACTCATACTTTCAGAAGATTCATTTTTACATACATTAAAATGCAGTCCTTCTGAAATCATCTACAAAGCACCACCACCCATTTGACTGACTTCTTCAAATCGGATCTGAGGAAGCATCCAGAGGAGAAATATCAACCTCTACAATGCATCCTATCACCGCACATCCCATCCAGACACCCCGACACACACATGTGAGCAAAGTGATGAAATCCACATTATCAAATCACCAATCATCAAATGGACCTCGTGGCTGTGGTTCTACCCTTAGTGTAGCTGCTTGAAACAGAACTAATGTACTGAAAGACTACAGTATAAAAAATATAATGCATTTTCTGTCTGAAAGCAATTAACACAATGAACAGGCGAGGTTCATGAGAACTTCCACTGCAATCTGAATTGACTCTTTGGATGTTGAATGAGTCACTTGTCAAGGGAAGGCCCACTAGACTAGGCCTCTGTGTGAATCGCATGAATCCTTTTGCCAGGCGCAATCCCAGCTCTAACCGCTCAAATCACTGTGTCACTTTCCAGTCCAATCAGATTTGCCCCCATTTTTAATTGGCTGCAAGTGATGTCAATCCATCATAGGAGGCAGAACACAGTTTTTAATCAAATGCACATATGTGATGCAACTATAATTTTACTAATTTCCCAGAACAATTTGTTGTTTAATTTGAGGAAGTATGTTTTTTTTTTCTTTTTTTTTCTTATTGTCTATTGGGAGTTCAGTTTTTTTTCTTCAGATGCCCCTCCCATTTTTATGTGCTCCGCCCCTGAAGATAATCTAGAGCTGTCACTTTTTGAGAAATGACCAGCTGGCCAGCACCTCCCCTGCTAACAGCTACAAAGCGACCTGTTGTGTACCTGTGAGCCTCCGGCTGCCAGCTGTGAGCTGCTTCATGTCTCCCCTCTGACCACTGCTTGTTTCCTCTGCAGTGTATGCCGTATGGTTTCTCACGTGGGAACCTCCCCCTGCTTCTCAGACAATGAGCAGCTGCCTGACATGCAGGTTTTGCAGAACTAGATACAAGGAAAAAGGAAAAAGTTGCAGGGAAATGAAAGATATATAATGAAAAATGTGAGTTCTTAAAAAATATCAACAATCATGTCACGTAGGTTTAAATAAAGAGTACAGTATCTGTTAATTTATATGTAAAATTTGACTATTCTATTTACCCCTTTATCTCCATAAGTGAGCTCCATGCTTTTTATAGGTTATGAGTGAATGTAAGAAGAGTATCTTCTGATCTGTTTATTTATTTAATTACTCCAACATTTTGAAAAGCATCCTGATTGTTACATATGTAAATTTATGCAAAGTTGGTAGGTTGTGAGTATCTTACTGCACTATACTGGTCACGTGCTGCTGTCCTAAAGTACCCGTTCCCTCTCCCTCAGTCTCCCTCTATAGTCAAATGATTCAGCTACTCCTCTTCTTATTCTGCATCTCGGAACTGATTTGCTGGGCAGTTATTATCCTAAAGCATGGGTGATGCCTGTCAAATCGAACACGTGGCAAACATTTAGACTTTGACCTTTTCATTTCTGTTACAATCCTAAATTAATGCTCTTCGTATGCAAAGTATTTGCTGGAGGCAGTGAGACTTTTCAGTACCGGTCAATGGTAAGAACACATTGTCCAGCCGTGAAATACTTAAGAGGTCATCTCCTGAATATTTGAACAAACCTCTTTTAAATACCTATTTTTATCATCCTAACTTAATAATTCAGAACAGATGTTAATTCTTCAAAACACTGCCTGCGCAGTAATCCCATAAAATGAGCCATTGATTTTGGCCACTGTGGAGTTTGCCTGTCAATGCAATCATAGTGCCGTTATTCAGAAGTCCTCCAGGCAACTTATTTGAATGTTTTTAGCTGGTTGTGATTCAGTATGGTCCTTCTCTGACCTAGCACTCGCTGCATTAGCTTCAATGCCGTACCTTTCAGCTTAGCAGAGTTGTTGTAGAATAGCACTTAGCTTCACCGTTAGCATAATATTAGTGCTAGCGTAATGCTTGTTATCGCCTTAGCAGTACTGGAAGCAGGATGGATGAAGTGGATCCTATTATAAAGGCCCTGGTGGGGATAAAATAGGCAGCAATGTCCTCACACCTAACTGTACATCTATCTAGCAGTATATTGTAGGGAAAACTTATACTTTCCATCCATCCATCCATCTATCCATCCATCCATCTTCTTACCCCTTATCTTGTCCAGGGTCAAAGAGGGCCATAAGTGTACCCTGTCACACCTCGATCGTGCCGCTCCTCCTGTGCCACGCCTCCCTCGTTAACCTCGTGTGGATTCCTGGTGTTTATCAGCTGTTTCGAGTTGTCCTTATTAGTTTGGTGTATTTAGTCCAGGTTTCAGTTTGTTTCCGGAGTTCTGTCATTGTAGTATCGTGAAGTGTTTGGATGTAATACCCCTTCGTTCCCCGATTAAACCCTTTTATCTCACCCCATTCCTGATTTCCTTTGCCTGTTTCCCTGGTCCGTGCGTCGCAGGTCGTGAAATACCCCAGGAAGGGGTGTATATAAAATAAATACAAATCTAGAAGGATGTATTATTTTACCTGACAGTAAATATGAAATATCTAAATACAGGGTATTATATTTTACTGGTTTGTTAAGAAATGTATTTAAAAGCATTTCATCTGATATGTAGCGATGATTTCTGAATATACATGCAGCAGTGCTGCTGGTTTGGGCGGTGGTTTGCCAACGGTTGCATATTGACTTGAAGGGCCGAAACTTGCAACCCAACGGTTTCTGCGGCGCAATCCTCTCCGGCCACTGTCACAAATTTGCGCTGCCTTATTCTGCTGAAAAACCATTTCTGCTCCGTGGTTCAGAAAGCTGCTAACTGAGATGGAGGCTGTTCACACGTCACCAGCCTCACAAGGCAGTGACAACAGATAAAGACATAAAGGAAAAAAGTGTGATGGCTCAGAAGAATGTGCTTCACCTCTTGAAGGCTCACAGCGACTGTCTCACCCCTGGCCATTCTCAGGACGACCTTTTCATAATTAGATATGTTGGTCATAATACGCCAGTGTGTTATTTGCTTGCCGCTGTACAAGCTGCAGTCGGGTGTCTCCGGGCTTTGATGGATGGTCCCTGAAAAGGCTGATATCTCTCTCCCAAGGTTTTTGGGCATGCAGAAAAAGGACAGCTGCTCTGCCAAAGCAGAACATAACAACGCGTGAGTCTCAATATCCAGATGCGAAAATAAGTTATCTGCTATCCAAAGACAATGCACCTAATACAGACACATATTTTTTGCATTTGTATCCTGTTATTTCAGTCATGCAAGACGATGGGCACTGCGTGAGCTAAATGACAGGTATGAATAAATAATGAATGAAGTTAACTTCTCTATCTCCCGATGGAACAAAAGTGGCTTCGGAAAGTTATCTGTCAAGCCCCCAGTCTCGGTATTGTGAGAACTGCATCCATTATTAACATCATCGATATCAGTGGGTCATCCAGAGCCAGCGGAGGCGGGTGAAATAAAGCAGGTCGCCACAAGGTGAATCAGCCATATGTCTCTCCCCACACAACGGGCCAAAAACAAACCTTTATATGCGTTTACCTCCTGTTACCTGGAACAATATTGTAGTAGTCTGTCAGTCAACACTTTTCATGGGAATAGAAAGAGGTGATTACTATGGGAGATGGGGTTAGCTCTGATAGACTAACTCAGCGATGTTTATGTGATTTCAGCACACTTTTGCGAGACTGAACCAAACCCCAGCAATGGGTCACTGTAGTATCTCCAGGCAAGGTTGGTAATTTTGACTCAAATCAGGTAAAACTCACACAGGATGCTTCTTTTTCTAGCTGGGATGTAGCTCTACTGATGGCCCCACGTGTTTCTGCATTATTGAAGAGAGAATGAAGGTCCAGGGAGATCTGAACAGGCTGCCAGAAAGAGCACAAATAAAAAAATTTTATTTGAAAAGTCACACAGGCACAATTTGTGTTTATGATGAAACTACAGACGGACCGCATGCACTACAAATTGGCACAGGATTTAGTGACAGTTATTTCTGTCTGTCCATTCAGAAAAAATAGTAAATCAAAGAATGACGAGTAATAGCCATTTCTTCTGGCAATATATTTCCTCACTGTTTAGTTTTCATTCGTTTGTAGAATGGTCAATGTACACAATAACAGACAGCGATATAAATGCAGATTGTACTCAGAAAGAATCTTCAGTCTGAGCTCTTACTCTGTCAATACTCGTCTGTTTGGAGGCAGCTGGATGGGACCAAATGTATTATATTGAAAAAAGAAAATAAGTGATTAGGTTAAGGGCAATAAAACTAATATAGCGGGCCTTTATCTGATTTCGGTAATGTGGTTTTATTTGAACAGGCCAGGAGAGGAGTGTACATTTGAGGTGTGTGCTTAGGATAACACAGCGCTATCCATTAAACTAGATGTCTAGAGATACGTGTACGACTCCCATGATGCAGTGCACATAAGGTTAACCGAAATCACAGCACTGCTGCACGGGAAGTACAACCAAATGTCACTGTAACTTTTGTGGCAATTTGTCACATGGATATGTGTTCTGCTTCATTGTACCTTAACTAGTGGAGGCAAACACATGTCTTTGGTCTGTCACAGAACTAACAGAAATCGCAGCCACGCTAATTGCATTCGAGTTCCTTTGGCCTACGACCATAGTGAATGTTTTGTGGCCTCTGTGTCGTTCCCCCCCACTTACATATAAACATTTTGTATTCAAATTTGCATTTTTAGCTGGGTATTGTAGCAGCTTTAAAGGTCAAGCAGGAAAAGGAGCAGCCAATCAGGGACAGGTGCCTGCATCACCTGACACTGTTCTCATGTTGCTAAATTTTTATAGCTGCATCTCATCTTGTAAAGAGGTAGATCTTACTGCTGCTATTATATTGCTGTATGCTAGCATGTAAGTACCGTTTGTGATGCTCCGCGTTTGATGCTTTGCATATGTATTAGGGTAACATGAAAGGAAAATATTAACCCCCACTATAGGAGTGGACCTTTTGAATTGATTAAGAACTCGTTGATTAAGAACACCATGATCCACCCACACTGCCCTTATTTCTGGTACTGTTGGCAGTGTAAGCTTTAGACTTGGGCCAGTGATTTTCCACCTATCCTAGTATGAAAACTGCATGGAAAAATTATGTATTTGCCATAGGTGTTTGGGTCTGATATACATTCCATTTTAAATATGTTTAACAACAACAATTACTTTTGTGATTTTTTCAGTTTGGGGGTTTTGTCAGTGCAGAAAACACAATTCCCTCTCTCTAACCTGGTTCAGGCAAATATTGTGGATTGCTGAAACATGCCATATATATGCGTATATATTTGGATGCTTTATTAAGAATACATCTGGAACAATACGGGCTGCACACCCACAGCCTCGATGGCCAGGTCTTAGAATCTTTGGTGTTTGCCACATTCAGTTCTTTACCACCCAAATGTTTAAAAAAATATTTGCACAAGAAATAGGATTCATTCTACAGCAAGCAGAACAATGTCTGCATGACATCTATCGGGTTGAGGTTGCCACGGTGCCATTAGTCCATCTGTTTCAAAATATGGGCTGCGTATTTCATATTTACACATCTGGGATCAGCCATGTGTGCACATGTTTGCATGTTCTCTTTGCTTAGTTGCCGGTCTGTATGGTGAGGTCTGGATCCCTTCCATATTCCACCAAGCTGTTCCTGCGAACTGGTAATCTTATGGCGCCCTAATTGTGTGATTGTCCATCATTTTATTTGTCGATCATTCAGATTGTCGAAACCCTAAGAGGATAATCAGAAGATCAGTGGATGGACGGCTGGATGGATGGATGGATGGATGGATATTTTATATAATCCATAATACATTTGACATGCTGTGATGTAAAAGTCTGAATTACAGGGTTATATGGCTGGGGGATTTAGAGAGGGACAGTGTCTCTGGACCTGGGATGAGAGAGTGTTTATCTAATCCAGTTTACCTGGACACTATGCCAAAGACCGATACAGCCTGATTAATTAGTAGATTAGTGGACATAGAAACCATTATGCAAGAGCAATTTAGTCAATGTATTTATAAAATGATCTCTTAGTGGATGCAGATTAACTTACTTGTGTGCTTCACTGCCTCAGTGCCTCAGCCTTTAGCAGCTACCACGATCGTCATGTGCATGTATGAATTTATGTGCTTTTATGTTGAGATAAAATTCTTATTCGGACCAAGCATTGTAAATTCTAGCTCTGCAACTTTCCACCTTCTACTAATTCTATGCCATGTTCTCATTGGAAATGTATATTTATGCAATGAGGGACCTACAAAATAACATCTCAGAGTATTAAGATGCAGCAGAACCCTGCTCCTGAGTATTACAGCTGCAAAGAGAGGCAGGCTATGGAGGACTTTCTTGGGTACTCACAGATGGGGACTTGTGAGATTGCTGCCCTCGGGGATCATTGCGGGGGAACTCCAGATGGAGAACCCCACCTCCCCACCTCCCCACCCTACAACATACAGTCAAGCCAATGGTGGCACAAGAGCATAGCCGGAATTATAAACATGGCAATTATACTCATGCGATAGTTTGTGTGTGTCTGTGTGTGTGTGTGTGTTTGTGTGTGTGTGTGTGTGTGTGTGACATTTGACACGATCTCCTTGGAATCACTCCCACCACCTCCCAGTAATGCCGTGTTAGAAATAAATAACTGATATGGAACTGGTTCAGGCCTGGAGCAGAATTACCAATAAACGAGGAAACCAGCACAAAGATTTGTTATGTTAATGTAGTTATGTTAATGTTGTGATGTGATATCTTCAGCTAGTTGTGGACTTGTCTTCCATGGGAATCGTTGAATAATTGGTCCATTTTCTTAAATGTTATTTAATTCTTCTCTTGAAATTGTTGTCTAAAAATATTTTCTTACTATCCGCCTACTGTGACGTTCCGCGGGCAAGCGAGCCGGCAAGGAGGCGACGGGAGCCAGACGGACGTGGAAAACGGGGTTTAATGT